>CALNHX010005763.1:0-101144 GCA_940337035.1 Agriotes lineatus
ACTTATGAAAGGTCACATCTACCAAACTAAAAATCTGGTTTTTCCTATAGTATTTGTTACGGTTTTAAACTGACTTTACGACACCGCACCGACTCATACAATAACGAAACGGCCGGCGCGGGCCGTAACTGACGAAATCGGGACGAAATATCTCCTAGGCCGCTACCCAGCCGCAACAAGTTAGGCCGAGCTAGACTTTCAATGGAGATGGGCGGGTCCTTTAACGAGATTATCTGAGGGTAACGGCCAGAGGGTCGGCAACTAACGGTAAAATAATGAGGGCGCCACCAAGCCTGTCTTAACCCGGATAACCGGCCTGGGCGGTTAAACGGGGCGAAGTATTCAAGATACTCCGTCGATAGGGTTACTCAAGAGTTGCAAGTTCAAATAACAATTTTGGGATTGCCTTATGCGAAGATTGTAATTAGGTGCCAATCCGACCGCGACTACGCAGCTGTCTCACCGACCTGTACGCTCAAGGCTCCTTCGTCCCGTCGCACAATAATCATTACACTGAAGGGGCGCTTATCTGAAACAGAACATGCACAAGTCGAAACAAAACAATAGTTTCCTTAATTAACAAGTCATATATTGGGTCACGGGTTACAATGGGGCAGCGGAGTGCATCGCCCTATATATATATGTACTATATCTAAGGAAACACCAGCTGGCGCACGCTCTAAACCTAGCGACAGATGTACAGAATAAACAAGGTAGCACGAGGCGCAAGCTCGTGCAAAGATACAACCTAAAATTCGAAATGAATGCGCAGCATGTGGGCGCGAAGCCTTATGCAACGTACAGTAATGAACAAAGTAGCACTTGTAACATAGACAGTCTGTAATTTGGAAAAGCGGACAAATATGACGACAGTGCCTGTAGGCACAAGAGACGTGACGGGCTCGTTCTCGGCGTTCCAAAACAACTCACACGCGGGACTTAATGCTCCCCGCGGGACAGGAACACTCGCGTTCACAACGGTAATCAGTTCAAAGACACATACCTTAATACGTAGGCGGTCGGGAAGCCTGGTACAGTTGAGTTGCGACAGGCTGCAGTCTTAGGTGGCAGGTACATTCGATATTCGACGGTTATAGTGATGAGTGGGCATCCGCCATACTGGCGACGGGCGACGCGTCAGGACGCGTACAACTTGACGACGAAAAATGGGCCACTTTCGTTCTGCGGGACAGATCCTCGAATGTCGAGATGAAGGGGACGACCCCTTACTTACGGGAGCAGGAACTGGGCTCAAGATGCACTCACGCTACGCCGAAATAATTCGGAGCACGCGCAAACACAACACCTCTCGAAGGTGAAACCATTCTCGCAGCGCTCGCTGCCACAGCTCGAGACGGGCGACGGAAAAGACGGCCTCAACGGCAACAATACTAAAAGGACAGCGGCAGGCGTCCTCGGGCACCTAAGGGGCCGAAGGACGCCGCCTGGGTAACACAACCACCAAACGTACGCTTTCTGCAACGGGCTGCGATCAACTGCCCAGAGGGAAGCGCTGCAACATGACATATCGGCCGCGTCCCCACGTGACTATATCTCGGCAGCCAATCGTGAGGCGATAAGATGAAACAAATAAGTGCCGGTGACGAAAACAGCACGCCTCAACGGCGTGATTTCTAGAAGGTTCGGAATTCTTGCGAGCGATAACACCCGGCTGCCAAAGTACCAGCAAAGGGGTGCCCCAGATGACGAGAAATACTGCGCTTGAGGCCAAATATGTGCAAAATCATTATTATGGAATTAGGCGATGAAGCCAAATAAGTAACCAAAAGGGTTTAGCATACGGGCACGCTGCCCTAAAGCCTAGGTGGCTACTTAAAATACCAAAATGACCTGACAGTATGTTCTAATCCCAACTGAAAATGTGGCTGTTTTAGATAGATTATATAGCATAAACAGTTAATGTCTTTTAAAAAGTCCAATTTCTTTGATTTCCCTTATACATATATATATAAATAAAAATCAATTGTGGCATGTATGTTACATCATCACTGGAGAACGACTCGACCGATTTGGCTCATTTTTTTTGTTGTCTTCGTAATTGTCACGACAAGGTTTGTATGAAATAAAATTGTGGGAAAATCTACCGGAAAATTCGGAAAATCAAAAAGATGATTTTGTATGGCTTTTCGAAGAGAAAAATGGAAAAATCGGAGTGGAAAACTCGGAAAACTAGGAAAAATCGATTTTTTTCAGGATGGAAAAACCGGAATAGAACAATGGTAAAATCATGTTTCAAAACATACACGCATAGGTTCACGTAATATTATGTCAGGGCAACTCCGGGTAGGTCACAGCTATGATGTATACAAGGAATAATGAAGGATATTTCATAATTAAACCCCTAAAGGGGTAAAATGAGGGTTCCAATTTTGAATGGAAAAATAATATTAAATAGACATTTCGACTTGAAACTTAGTAGGAGTACTCCTAAAAACAAATAAGCAAACACGTATTTCGTGATTTTCCGAAAATCAACCTCTTAGGGGACAAATAAGCCTAAAAATCGGTATGGGTGTCGTTATTAAGGTTTGTTGGGACGTTGATTGCGAAAATTGCATTTATTTTTAAGTCCAAGACGTTGGACATGACATAAAATTAAAACTCTATAGCGGTGAAACGGGTTTTCAGAGACAGATTATTTTTGAGCAGAACAACGTTTGCCGGGTCAGCTAGTTGAAAAATAAAAACAGCAAATTTGTCTTTTAAAATCCCAAATTTCTCAGTTAGGTGTAGAAAGTTGGATTAAAAAGCAGCCTTTTTAAAAGAAAATAACCCTGTAAACATGTTTTTGTGCCAAAAATGACCTGTTTTTCAAATTTACCCCATTGAAGTTTTTGAAATCGTGAAAACACTCCATTTTATTACAAAAATAAACAATTTGAACAGACTCAACAGACTCGTAGATGGATCAAAGAAATGGATCATTTTTAAAGAAAATGAACAGTTTACGCTACATAATCGGTCTAAAGCTACATTCTCAGTTTGGGTTAGAACATGCCGTAGAGATTACTACTCATAATCAACCCCATTATCTTCCTTAAACACGACTGCAAACATTTAAATTTCTTACACGCATCTGAAGTTCAGCTGGGCCCTCACCCACCAAACAGTTCCGATGTTGCTCCAATTTCCAAACAGTAAAAAAGATAAGAGATAAGAGATTTCTTGACTCAAATGCGGCGGTTGCTAAATTTCAACGAATATTTGACAACCTCCAGAAACGGAGTTCTCTGCCGGTTTCGAGAAATGTTTTCACAGAATAAACAAATAAAGCTATTTTCATTTAAAGACGTATATTTTTCTTATACCTAACAATTAGCAGAACTCCTTTTGCTTTACAGAAAGAGATTTGTAACTGATGACAAACTTATCCAATATTTCCTCTTGCATAAATTGTTAATAATGTGTAATAATAATATTTTTACGGTTAATATAAAGCTTCAAGTTAATGAGAACATAGCTACAGATTTATCAGAAACGTCAACAATGAAAGCCCAAACAACCGTGTGTAAACGTAAACGAAAATATCAACAACTTTAACCAGTGACGTACCTAACTAAGATTTTGCTCTGGGTGATGTTCTGGGACAGTAATCAACCTTACAATAAGAATTTAAAAAAAATTGAGCTGTACCTACCATAAAGTATAGTTGATTTCATTTCTACAGGACTTGCAGTAGGCTTTGATTTAACTTCTTGGCTGTATAGACCACCTAGTTACATTTAAGAATTTATTATTTGCTTATTAACCAAGAGAAGTCAGATATAATTATTTGTTAAATAAATAACAAGATTTTGTACATTTTGGCAATTTGAACTCAGCAATCACGTCCGAAGGAAGTTCGTTGAGATCGGATTTTAAAAATGATCGAATCCGAATTCCGAATAGAATAATTGATATGCAATTATATATTACTAAAATGTAATTTTAGATTTTTTGTTCAAGACGAATTCTAGTTATTCTGAAAGCCTCTGGGAGGGGGGGTGGTGTTCTGACACCCATATCACCCCCATAGTTGCGCCACTTGCTTTAAGAATGATTTTTATAGGAAGTTGATGCCTGCACTAGGCCTTCACACAACTTGACGTTTAGGAATTTAGACATTTATTGCAAATAAGCAAAAAAAAAGATTATTTCTGTAGTGTATGCAACCCATCGTATAGTGATGTATGGCACTGTATATTTACATTGTTTTTAATGCACGCGTTTTCTCAAATAATGAGAAACTGACAATTTTAAGGCGTCGTTTTAATTTAACATACGATGCCTTTAAAACGAATCTCCTCATCAGAAGCATACTGGACTGTTAACTTCTTATGCTGATGAAACCTAGATTCTCTACTTTCAACCTCAGTCTAAGCCAATCTAAACCAAAAGTAATAAGTACACGGATTCAACTATACTACAAAATTTATATTAATGCCATAAATATGTATAAATACCTCTGGAGTCTGTTTTTCGGAAGGCCTTGTTATGGGGGAATAGTATATTACCTACCGAGGTGGAAAGTGTTCCATTACTGTTGAGAGATTAAGTAGTTAACCAAGACGCAAATAGTCGAGGTCAACTTTATCTCGAGAGAAGAATGAAACTTTTCATCGTGGTATGTATACTATTTTATTCACAACCACTTTATTCTAAACAATAATTGGAAACATTATTATTATATTATGATTCGACAGGGTGTGACGCGCATGAATGGATGAACGAGATTTCCAGTGTTCCTACCTAGATAGCAGTCGCCAATTGGTTACTTTCCAACCGCTGCGCTGCCGCGGCAACCACTTTTCCAACCGGTTGAAATGTTTAAAAGTTGGCAATAGCTCATTTTCCAACTTTTTAAAAGTCAGTAATCACCTTATTACATATATGGCTGTGAATAAAATAGTTTTACTACTCCGTGACATAACAAAAGTCCTCCAGTCGGCTTAGTGGAGTAGAAGCGAGTCTTTGCCAGTAAGAAATGCTCACTTGCATGGGTCAAAAATAAGTTGTACAGTCGTGTTCAAATAAATCTGGGACAATGTTTTTTTTTCATATGCAGGTTGAGTTAAGAATTAAAGATTATCTCCATGGATTTCCTGCTATCAGAAAGATTTACAGATTTTATTTACATGTCAAAGTTTAATATATCTCTTTCTGATAGCCTGAAATCCATGGAGATATTCTTCGATTCTTAACTCAACCAACATATGAAAAAAAATTCCAGATGTATTTGAACACGACTATACCTTAAAAATACCGGGACAAATTCGAACAATTGTTAGCCGCCACTTGTTGGATCTACAGAAAGATGACGTAGGTGGCTGCTCCTTAATAGGATGGGCTATAGAAATGTTCTCAGCTTCGAATTTGATAGCTGCAATACCAGTTTTATATAAAAAAATATCACGTAACAGCATTCTGCTTCAGCGTATCAAATTCAGGAACGGATGTATTGAATTAACTCAAATAGACTTACCGCGATCGCACCTGCAACGTGATGTCACGTTGCGCTACATATCAAATTCCTAGAAAGTATATTCCTTGGCACAATTTTACTAGAAACAAGTAGCGATAGCCTGATAACAGGCTCGAAACAGTTCGTAACGAGCGTTTTCATCAGTCCCAGCGGAGACGTACTCAAAACTTTGAACCGCGTCAGGCAGTTAATTTTCTAAGTAAAATATGATGTATTTCCACCGATAATAATTTACAACATGCATTTCTTATCTAACATTTATATTCACTTTAGCTTGGAATGCAGAAATTTGGCGGGCGGCGTTAATACAAAATCTTAGCGGTTATAACTAGAAACTGATGCGGAAGCTGTTGATGACGGACGAACATTCCCTGCTTCAAGAAGAAAGTCAGTTTAGAGTAATTGTTTCATGGCTGAGAGTGAAAAGAGAAGAGAAAGGGAAATTTTCTTAATATCCAATTCGAAGGTCCAACCTTGTAGGCTACGTCCTGGGAATGTCCATAATGCCTTCCCAGGCTACTACGTTACGTTGGTCTGTTCATTCAAAAACGCATTCTGCATCAATACTAGTCGAATTCCCGACTCTCTCCGTGCGCGGTCGGAATTTGAAGCGTCGTTGAACCTGCACAAGGACAATTTAAAGATGACCTAACAGCCCAAAAATGTTAATGAACCAGCCAATAGGTATTTTTTGTTTATAAAAATTGCAACAGTTTTCAAAATTGACAGAGATTAGTGTTCGACGTATTAAAGAACATAACAAAAGTCTCCCTCGATAGAGGTAGATATGTTATTCCAATTTGATGGAAAGAGGAAGCAACGCTGTTAATGATACGCGAATTAGCTTCGTAAATATTTTTTACCATTAATTTCCTTGTTTGGTTAGTGGGGGGGGGGGGTGTTCACTGTTGTAACTTAGATTATTGTTGGAAAATTTGATATCTTATGAAGATGGTTGGCCAGCCGAAACAATTCTATCAGGATCAACGTGATCTATTTCATCATTTACTTGTTCCAAAATAACGCTTGTGGTGCGATATATTTTTCATCATGGTTTTGACTAATGATGAGAGCTTGAATCAACTTTTGGTTAAAGACTTACGAAATCAGCTGTTATGGCGGTGATTGTCGATTGGTAACGTTTTCTCGCAGTTGGCGTTGTAGATAGACAGAAGGAAGATCTCCCCAACCTTAGCTATGTGTTCCGGCTCAGCTGTTTTGTCTTTAAACATTTATAATGAGTCTCTTGGTACGATAAAGGGCTTTCACCAGACGAGGGGCCGAATTGTTCAACGGCAAACCTGGGGCATGACTAACCCACGAAGATGGTCGCCTGCATGGCAGAGATTCGGGAATTTTGGCGATGGATGTTCACTCATGAGGATCTTCACTCAGCGGAGTAGAAATCCCACAAGAACCAAGTGTTGGGCGTATGCAACAATCCGACTACAGTCAATTATTGAGGGCCCAACGACATTTAATTCACGAAAACAGGACCGTCCAATATGTTTAAGCATTTCGAAGTTTAATGTTAATCTGTAACACCGAAATTAATTAACTTTACTAAGTATACTACGTAAAGCATATCTCTTCGGCGTCTACACATCTCGCTTCGTTGCTTGTCTGCTACCTAATGGGGCTTTCAAAATGTTAATTATAAATAGCCTTCCCCAGAGGGGTTGCCAATCACGACAACAAGAACGTGCTCAACGAATATAACGTGCTCAACTTGCACTCACGGCGAGAGCCAGACGTGGAGCGGCTGCCTAGCAGCCTTGGACTGAGAAGTGCCAGCCGACAGTGTGGTGCATTTGCAAGCTTCGAGGACAATCGGAACTAAAATATCGCCTTTGCTATTTTAAATTGTATTTTTCTTACTCAAAAACATCCTTAAATTCAATAGTTCTTTGTACATTTTAGTGTTAGAACGTTAATTTATTGTGAAAATTGTACCAAGAATGGAAGCTACAGGTTTAAGTCGAAAACACTACAGATATATATGTACTATAATATATAAAGTGCAACAAAGGTACTTATATTTAAAAAAAAATTAAACTAAATGCATATTGCACCGTATACATCACCTATGGTTCTTACAAAAAAGACTAATATTTTCAAATGTTCACTTCGACATATGTAGAGTGCTCGTCATTAATTGTGTTTGTCTTGCAGCGTAAAATGCCAAGATTGTGGTTCATCATCTCTTCAGGCAACACATCGTTTAAAACTAACTCGGCCCATGAGTGGTGTGTGGACTCCTTTGTAGCAACATGAAAATCTCCTATCTGAAAACAGAACTTGCTTTTTAACATTAAGTCAATTTTAAATCTTGAATTGCACTAAAGGCTTAGTTACCGTGTTATTATTCAGTACAAACTGGAGCCTTGAGGGTGGTCTCGCACGAGGAGACTTGCAGCTGGCAGTTACTTTTTTACTGGGCCCTGCGTATTCCACAGTAATATTCATTGTCGGCGGGTCATGAATCGATTCTAACAAAATTGAAATTGCATGAAAATTTGTTGCAGCTCAAACATGCAGCTGATTGGCTTGAGGGTATGTGTGCAGAATGGTTATGGTAACATTTTGGAAACGATACGTGTATACTTTATACATATTGTCAAAGGTTTCATACATGTTTGTCTTACCTACAACTGTCATCACTTTCGTATCAGACGCAATTGACAAACCGCCATTTGCAATTACCTCGCAACTGAAGCTTCCAGATAATTTAAAATTTAAACTATTGAGAACTATCTGATTCTTGTTCGAACGGCGCATCTGCATTTAAAACAAGCTTAAATTATTACAGATATAGTATAGTATTTGCTTAGAACTCAGACGATGATAAAACGACTTACATCTACATTTAATCTGATATCTGAATGAAACCTTGATAGACCTATTGTGGGAGTGTATCTGCCGATTTCTTGTTTTTCGTGGTACCATTTCAGCGTATACTGCGATTTGTCTTCCATCTTGTGACTGCAGGTAAGGATACAATCACCGTCCAGGCTTACTATAGTAGGTTCTAAAGTAAGCTTGACAACATCATTGTTCAATTGTGGATCTATAACACACAAAAATATATATTTGTAGTTTTAGAGCTAGTAGATCAAAACTCTTTGGTTATTCTATTTCAAATTATTACTTCAGGACAACTCTTTTTTGGGAACCACTCAAAGCAATCCCGGCCAACCCAAAATTATAATATGAAAGGTCTCATAAAATTATAACTTTTGTGAAAACATCAGCCAAATTAAATGTGTCGCATCGAATGGATGTAAATATGATATTTCGAGAACGACATATTCTGTCAGGCTGATTCCCTCGATAGATTTAGCTAATATTGCTGCCATTCTCTTCATAAGTGTTTTAAGGAAATTGTTTAAATATTTTAACACTATTAGTAGAGAAACGTTAAAATGAATGTTATTGTTTATCCATATGGTAGCACTCTAAAATTAGTGCATGGTGGTACATAAAACATAATAGTATATTATTACACGAGTTTCATAAGAGGGCACATTGTAACAAGCGTGGGTTTGGGGCACGACGACCGCAGCGAAGAGTACTCCAATGGAACAAGTGCTACAATGCCTTTTATTAAACGAGTATAATATACTATTTTATTTACTTTGAGTTGGTGATTTTATAGAAATTCTAAATTTCGGATACTAAAAATATTGCATTACAAACTAGGGAGTTTTTGGGGTAACGATGGCGACATTGTCCAGTGATATTTCACAGTCGCCATCTATTGAAAGAAAGTATCAATTTCGTTACTCTGACATTTGAATTAGGTAGTTTAAATTTGATGCAAGTTTAGGTTCTTGTGCTATTCAAATAGTGCCTTACCGTGAACAATAATTGTGTTTAATTGATTTGTTAAAAAGTATATTCAGTTTAAGTTACATTTGATTAGAATAAATTTAATAAATACAGTTCAGAGATTGTGATTATGTATTCGACATCTGACGTTTGTCGTGTTATGAGTATGTAAAAGCAAGTGTCACCAATCTTATAAAACAAATAGATACCAAAAACAGTGTTATAATGGACTCCATTGTAGTACTGTTTTCGGTGTTATAATAACCATAATGTGACATCAAAGTAGGTAAAACCTATTTAGTAGCTAAAAATCATAAATCGCTGCGCCAAATAACTAGAAAACAGCTGACGTTCAGTAGAAGAAGCAAGAACATAAGAATGCGTAAAAAAGATGTGGAGAAACGTAATACCATGTAATTACCACAATAGGTGGACGGTTATTATATTATTTAATTTGGTAAAAAACTCTTTATAAGCGCCACAGTAGATTTAGAGATAAATTCTTTTCAACCTTTATGTTTGTCATGGGGAAGTACAGTTTTCGTTGTCTTTGACTTACTCAAAGACGCTTTCTTCTACTAAAGCGCAATTTTCAACTTATTTTACAAGAAAAATATTCTATATTCAAAATAATGGTTGTAGAATAGTATGTTATTCTTTCAAGTAGTTGATTAATCAATTGTTGCCCTCATGTTTTCTTCATCTTCAGCGCTCGTTTGGATTGTGAAAAAAGAAATCGTTTCTTTGTAGATCAAGAGAATAAGAAGGACGATTGAATATTTTACGCGATGTCTTGATAGGAAAATTAACCTGATCAGTTTCACATTTGACATAAACAGCGAAGACCTCGTAGCGGCGAAGGCGTGGCCGGTGTTAAGAATGGGGTTTTAATTTCCATTCACCCATTTAGCTCAGCGATAGAGGGTGTAGACGAAGAGTAGTCTCGATGGAGCTTCTGTTAAAAGACTAGCGATTGGCTGATTCGTGTTGTTTTTATTCTACGGTTGATATTATTATTTACAGGTTTAATATATATAAAATAACACTAAATAGAATAAAGCCCAAGATTAGTATTGCTAAAAACAGTTAGGACGTTTCGGTGGGTGAGACGTGGGGTTATACCTGGCCAGTGTATGAGACTTTGGCGGCGGGCTCCTTGACTGGCTGGTGCTGGCCGGAGACTCGAAGAAGCGGGGTCAACCAGTGGCGCAGGAAGTGGCGGGACAGAGCTTCTAGTAGGAGCTAGCGTGTCCAAGCGAAGTCTTGTCGCAACGCGGAGCTTCTCACTTACTTGGCAGACCTGGTGGTTGACATGGAGCCGAAGAAATGGTAGATGGCAGCTGGCAGATGCCCATTTTGGTCGCAAGTAGCTGGAGCAGACCTTCTTGGGGCATTTTGAGGCCGTGCAGAAGACCGCTGAGGGAAACACACTTCGGCGGCAAGCGGCTGGTGCGGGTCGGAAACTTGAGGCTTGGGGCGTCTTGAGGACCGCTGAGGGGGACACACTCTGGTTGCAGCTGGAGCAGACCTGTAGCTTGGGGCGTCTTGAGGAGAAACCAAGTTGATCCTTGTTGGAGAAGGCGACATGTCAGATCTTCTAGAAGTTGAGCGCGGGTGCCGAGGCAAAGTCTTTTCTTGGCGCGGACCTTCTCACAGACGTGGTGAACGTGGTACTCTTCAGAGAACAGTGCTGTGGGCGTCGGCTGACTGGCGAGGGCGAACGGCGAAGGTTCGACCCAGTCCTGGCTAGACTTGCACGTTGATGGTTGTAGGAGCTCATATGCAGCACATAGGCGTGCTTTAAAGCGGCGATGTTGGAAGTTTGTGCTCTTGGCCGCACTTAGAAGGGCGTGAGCTCGATAGCTTGAGGGGTTTGAAATTGGAGCTCTCATCTATACGTGGAAGGTGCGAGCTCGAAAGCTTCATGTGTTGGCTGGAAGTTTGTGATCGCATGCGGGCTGAACTGCTGGTTCAAGCTCCGGGTTCTGAATGTTTGAATCTCAAATTCACTGTCATTATAAAGGCCCCCGAGGCTTTTTTTAAAATTTCTTTGCTGTCATTTGTTGACAGAGTAGGACAGCTTTGTACATTTATTCGCGGATCCTGGATTTTGTTTGTAATTTTCTTATCTGTGGTGCGGGAGCCGCGCTTTATGAGGCATTGTATAGCTCTCTTTATTGGGTGCTTTTCGACACCAAACTCGATTATGCTAGGGCAATCTGACGCTTTTCCCCTTTCATGTGTATTCTTGTTCACATATGCGTTGCATGCCTTCTTCGTACGTAATTTTGTGATCGTTCAGGGCTAATACTTTTGGTGCGTTTAGTTATTTGCTTTGTTGGTTCTAGCAGACGGGCTAACGTCTTGTTAGCTACCTGTGAAGGTTTTATCGCTCCGGGCCCTGCCAGATATCTCCGCACTCTTATTTCCAATGGCAGTTTATTGCCAACTAATTTTAATCGGCCGAAATGCCTTGTCTATTTTAAACGGTGATTTTGTGTTTTTTTTTTGTTTGTGCTAGGAATTTGGAGCGCTTTCGCATTTTATTGGCACATCACGTCGCGGTGTCGAGGCGTGGTTGCTGACAGACGGAAATATTTAAAAATAGGCCGGTTGTTGGGATATTGATATCAAGAATGGCTCATGCTCGTATGTCAGGATCATATTGCACTGAATAACTTCTTTCTGTGATAGTCTGGCGAAACTTTTCTAAATTTGTTAGAGGATGTGATCCTAGGTGTTGCAATTCTATAATTAGGTATTTTGACGTTGCGCCAAATTAAAACTAAAAGCTTGTCTGTAGATGAAACATTGGTACACGTCTTTGATCCTCATTTAGTGGTATCTTATGAACAATTTTTTTATATTGATTTCCATTAAATCTAATCTTGGTTTTTCGGTTTGCTGCTTTCACTTCATCTCACGTACCTCATCAAGATACTCGATGATATAACGGTTGTAGCCGCTTCTGAAGGGAGAAGTAACAAACCCGATTAGTGCAGTAGAAAGAGTGTAGCGACAGGGTGTATTTGAATGGTGTTGTAGATACAAAACGTTTCTAGATTAGTTTTTAGTTATTTTTAGAATAGAGCGCTAGAGCAAGTAGCTGTTTTGTGTCGTTGATGTTTAACCTATGTAATCACATATATTTAAACGGAATAAAAGACTACTACGTTGTAATCGCAATAAATAGAAATAAAACTAAAATCTGTAGTAAACTGAAAACAAAGTAGGTAATAAGCTGACGAGGTTGCATAGAGTTTCATTCATACTGGGTTTTTATATCAAGCAAAGGAGATAGCAGCAATGAAATAAAACGACGAATCGCAATAGCTAAAAAACATTGACACGTCTTACAAACGTATGGAATGACAGCAACAACAAGCTTTTCCAAATCGTCTACGCTTTACATTATACGATAAAAAATGTAGATTGGTTGATGTAAGTCAACAATTTTTGTTTGATTCGCTATGAAAATATTTGTTCTATGTGCCGCCCAGGGAATCCTGAACATTCTCATCCAACGCTACATCTCGAATGATTACTTTCCAAGATAGTCCAGGTTTCCGATCTATAGAAAAATATGAAGAATACTAAGGCTCCCACAGGTTTTCCTTCAGTGTACACCGTAATATTGATGGAAGAATTGAGGGTACATTATTTTGGGGATGGTCTCCCACCAGATGGTCTAAGATCAGTGAACGAATTACTGGCAACCCGCTTTATTTACTACCCCACCAAACCCTACACAGAGCTCACTAGCGATAGATGTTCAACGAAGAGTGACATATTGTAACTGCATCAAACATGTGGATATAGTATATTAAGTATGGAGAACGGTAACCCTTAACGTTCGACGTGTTTATAACAGTTTTTGGACGATCGGAATTGAAATTATACAAAAAATATAAATTATTTACTGAGAAATTAAAACGAGCGAAATACATCGAAATGATCGATGTGATGTGGCACACAGTACTAGCTAGCCAATTTGTTATTTGTTACATAAAATTTCAAAAAACGGCGGGTGTTGAATTTAGAATTTTAAACATGAAGTGAGGTTATAAAGTTATTCTAGTTACTTTTTTCGTTCGAGGTAAAGTGTTTTTAAATAATTAAACCATTATATAATAAATAAAGTAAAATGTGTACTATTATAATTATCTTTGATAACTAACTTTGACAGCTACCGACTGCAGAAACAGTCACCTGCGCCGTCACGGCCATCTCTTTACTATGACATAAAATATAACTGTCATAAATGCAAACCTTTGTTAAATCAACATTTATGGATTAATAACAGTAAATTTAAGGCCGTAGAAAAATAGTGTGTGCAAACTTGTGCATAAATATCCACTTTTAGCACTTGTTGTACAAATAGCTATAGCTGTGCAGTTTTTAGATCGGCAAGTAATTTTGCTGTCGTCGTAGTTATAGAAACTGGTAAATTCCACTTACTGTCATGGAAACACATATGGTAAATAGCCAGAAATGACCGATCATGCAAAAAAGTAAATGATATCCTTTTTTTGAAATACCTTGTATTTCCTTGCCGTCTTTGCTTTCCAAACAGTTGGTTTTTGCAGTAGCGGGCAATATCATTTCCATGTGGTCTTTATATACAACATCTATGCTTGCTTCGCACCACAACACGAGTTTTTCGTTGCAAACATCTTCTTCGCTTAATATCAGGTTCATTTGAATAGAAGGGTTTTCTCCTGGTTTATTCATAGGAAATGCAGAAACCTAGAATATTATGAATATTTTATAATACTAAAGGAAACATTTTCTCCAACTCACTGTCTTATTATTTAAGATAAACCTGAGAGTGGGAGCTGGTTTTGACGGAGCAGCTTTACAATCAGCGGATAATAGCTCGCCGTCAGCAAAACCCGAATGTGGTGTTCTAACTGTGATTATAGGCGAAATTTCTGGCAATTCTGCAAAAATAGTATACTGAGGCGCAGAGTGGTAGATTAGACATACATCTCTTTAGTTTCTTTATTTCGTAAGTTGTGGTTGCACTTGCTTCATTATTCATACAAATAAACTCGAGATTGTCTAAATGTTTGTATTGCAAACTCTATAATAAAATGTTACTTACGCACTACTGTCAGTTTTTTTTGGGCATAGTGAGAAGAGAAAGTGATCTCATACATAACTTCGCATCTGAACGTTCCCGATGAAGCTAAACTAACATCTTTAAGAACCACTTGCGTCGCATTTGACTGTGCTACCTTCAACAAAAAATGAAAATTAGAAATAGCAAAGTACATCCCATCTCTGCATTTAGGTCAAGATTGTGCCTATACATATTTGAAATTCTTGTGCCAGTATCTTTTGTTACTCTCCATGTACAGCATTGGTAGGTGCATAGTAATGCTCAACTGTTAAAATACACATATTAAAAGAAATCTATTATGTTGCTGTACAGTTTTAAGAAATTTTGAGCTGCCAATAATCAGGCGCATTCAAGCTGAAGTAATCTAAACTTTTTAAAAATGTAATAACTACACCTCATTAGTCGTATAATTTTTGCTTCATTTACACCTTCTGTATCATCTGAGTTTTGAGTTTTCCACTTACGTCCACGTGAATTTCTCGCATAGCAAAGACAAATATCTGTGGCTGTTCATTGGGAGTGTATCTAAAAAATTCGTGTTTTTCTCGATACCATTTGAGAATCAACAGTCGCTCTGAATTATCATATAAACAGGTTAAAGTACAACTGTTTGTTGGTTGCACCACCAGTGGATCGATTGTGATCCTAACGTTTCCTTCGCTGCAGCCGTGCGCACCTAAAATTGTTTTATTTAATCTATGTCTAATTATTCCAACAAAGGAATTGTAATTTTGCCCCGTCTACTTAATACAAATATTGTAAATCTAATAAGAACTTCACTTAAAATTTATTTTCGACAAAAAAACAGAGACTTGGCCGAGCTATTATTTTTGACTCACCTAAACCAATAAACCAAACTAAAACAGTTATTGTCATCAGAATGTGGACATTTTTACACGTTATTGGTGGCATTGTTATTAGAAACTAAAGGTGTTAGACCACCAATCAAACTACTGTGTCTCTCAGAATAACTAGAAAAGGACTGGGGTTTCAGATAAATTTTAATCACTAATGCTTTACAGAGATTACAAGCAACCAGTAGCAGTGACCCACGATTATACATATAATCTTTTGAACACAAATAAGTTGACCCCAATTATATGAACTGGTTACAAAATTCGTGATAATTAATTAATTGTGCTCGTGACATAAATAACATAAAATCTAAAAAGATTTATACTGCTAGATAACGTTTATCCTGCAACTTTACGCATTAGTTTCAAGATATATCCATCTTAAGACCCTGAAGTACTTCTTCCATGTTATTGTAAAGTACGTAATTTATATATCACACTCAGCCAACAGCCGTTAGTCTAATTATCGGCGTCGCTGTGCATTTATGGGGACTTTCAACCCCACTAACGACTGTCATGATGTTGTTATGACCGCCGGGACCACCTATTTCCGTGACAGCCGTATCACGAGGCGCCGAGAGATGCAGCCGTGGAACATCTATCCAAGTTCTGACCAGAAAGAGCGTTGCTTAACTCTGCTGATCGAACGTGGACGCTTGTTCAAGCTACACCACCCGGGACCTAATAAAAAGCAATCAATTAATATTCGATATGTCCCCAAAAATTGCAATGCAATCTTCACAGCGTCTTCTCAAAGATTCGAAGATTCATGAAGTGTCCCTAAAGATTTCAAATTTCTGGACATTGCGTTCTCGAAGAACTTGGGGTCTTGAGGGGTGTTAAGGCTACGCCGTCCTTTGAAGGACTCGTATGTGAATTCCGCACGAAGACAACGGGAAATTTCCTTGCTGTTAGCTCTGGTGCCGCTTTATCGACTGACGTACCTAAAGAATTGAAAATTCTGTACATTACGGTATCAAAGATCTTATACTGTAGAACTTGGAGTCTTGAGGGGGGTAAAGCTACGCCATTCTTTGAAGGACTCCTATGTGAATTTCGCACGAAGACAATGGAGAAGTTCCTCGATGCTGGCCCTGGTGCCGTTTTGTCGGATGACGTCATGTAACTATTGAAACGCCTTGAAAACACCTTGACTAACTTACAATATGCACTTGCCATTTATACAATTTAAATACACATACACACATACACACTGCTTGCTACATACAAACACTTATCCAGCAAACTTTACGCTCAACACTGCTTTTCTAGCAGCTTCTATTTATTTCGCGCAAGTAAAATTTATCTTGCTGCTTACATATATGCAGCTTGGGGTAAAACCCGCTGACTACTGCTGTTTAGGTTGAAATTCCCTTCTGACACGGCTTCATAGTTCGACCGACTGCTTACCGGACTCGGCCTTTTGGTTATGCTAGATTACAAAACTCAAACCTAATTAACAATAAAAAATCATGCAAACATTGGCTGGCTGTATATGTAAATATCAAAATAAACAATCCAGGCAAGGGAACCCAAATGCCAGTTTCACCACCTATCATATATATTGCAGCACGCAACACACATTGCGATTGATATAGACGAATCGATTCTACTGTCCAAGTCAAGAACTAATGAAATCCATAAACTTTGAAAGTCTCGCCCCACCTAGCTGTGTTTGTAGAAGATTTTAACAGCCACCATACATTGTAGAAGTATCAAGCGTCAGATAAAAACGGCAAAAACCTGGTGAAACTGTCAGAAGACTATAAGAATAAGACCTCGCTAATTTTTAATGTCACAGAACGAGGCACCTTTAAATAAGCAGCACGGAGGATTGAGATCTGAACCTGCTCTGTGACAACCAAAGCTGTCGCCAGCAAATTTTAAAGATCTTGCTGATTTCCATCATTTCCAAAACCGCGCTGTGGTAATAGAAATATGGATGAGCATATTCCTAATATTTTTATACCAAGTTCCAGATGAAACATTCACAAAGCAAATCGGATTATTTCGCCGAGGATTTCGACAAATGCATAGGGTAGATAAAACCAATAGATACAAATTATGAACGTTCTTTAAGTGCTGTCAGTAGTGTGGCTAAATTTTAAGTATTCTTAGCGAATACAGAAAGAAACACATCCATGGTTGGAGTAAGGAGGACGAACAACTCTACTGAGAGTTCTTAAATGTTTATCACGCGCATTTATTTGCGCTCGGAGGAATTCTCACACAACTGAAAGCGACTGCTTATCGCTTAAGCTGTAATTATTTTCTGTGTTAGGCTTGTAAACTGCAACATCACGGATAGATGATGTTAGTTTATTCATCCTTAAGATGTTTACAAAAACAGACATTGTTATTTAACAAACAGATTTAACATATCTTGAACAAAGCTTTTTAAACTGATATAAATTAGCAGCCTGTTTAGTTTCGTTCGGCATTTCATTATATAATTTGAGTCCATTATAGAATAAGTTTTTTTGAGAACATGATTTTGCTGTTAAGGGCAATCTAAAGTCATTTACAAATCTAGTCTTATAATTATGAATATCCTTATTGTATACTATAAATTCATTCATATAACTAGGCAGTTTATTATTAATAATTTTAAAAATTAAAACTAGCGTATTAAAATAAATTCTTTGCCTAATGCTAAGCCACTGTAAGGTTTCCAACATTAAAGAAACAGATGTTCGTCTATTGCAAGATAAAACAATGCGCATGCATTTGTTTTGTAACTTTTGCAGTCTTTGTAAGTCTCCTTCAGTGGCATTAAATAATATACTGGAGCAATATGCAAAATGTGGAGCTATAATTGTCTTGTAGACTAATATTTTTGACCAAATGTTTAATTTAGAACTTATTCGACCAAAGAAACCTATCTTTTTCGCAGCTTTAGTTACAATATAGTCAATATGTTGTTTAAATTTCAATCTATTGTCAATTATAACTCCTAGATATTTAATATTAGTAACAAATTCTATATCTACATTATCTACCCTTACATTCGCTACCACATTATGCACCGGTGGTCCACTACTGATTATCATTGCTTTTGTTTTTGTTGTATTTAATTTTAGTTTATTTAATTTCAACCAAGCACACTCTACATTGCTATCAGCTACAGATATCAATGTATCGTCCGCAAATAAATTAATTTTACAATTATTCACAGATAAATTTACATCGTTAATGTACAGTATAAATAATAAAGGCCCCAAAATTGTTCCCTGGGGGACGCCTAAAGCTACTTCTTTTGGTCCTGATTCTTCATTTTCAAATTTAGTAATTTGCTGCCGCTTAGACAAATAACTCTTGAACCACTGTAATGCTGTACCCTGAATTCCGATCGGGTTCGTTCTGGATGACGTTATCCCTTAAAGGACTCATGTGAATTCCACACGAAGGCAACGAGGAAGTCTCCAAAACCTCTTGGCTACTTTGCAAGTGTGTACTTACCATGTATGATTCAAATGGCCTTTACATGAAAGGCAAACATTGCTTGACACACACACATTTATGCAGCACATTTTAATCTCTACAAGGCCTTCTTAGCAGCTTCCATGTTGAAATTTCCCTCGGACACCGCTTCGTAGTTTGTGCACTGTGGATCGGACTCGCCTATTTGTTGTGCTATATTACAAGACAAACTTAATTAACAATAAAAAAACATACATACACAAACTGGGTATATATTTTAATACGAGAAAAAATAATCTAAGCAAGGGAGACCTGATACTTGTTTACCACATATTATAGATACTAGCTTAAACCCCGCGGCATATGCCGCATTTAAAATGTAGGACGAATTTAATAACTTTTGTTGCACTAAAGAAAGTTTTAAAAGCACGCTAGAGATTGGCAGTAAGGAAAAGTTCCAAAAAATATATTTTCAAATGGAAAGTCTCTGTAAAGGAAACGCTTGCCCCTGGAAGGCGTCCTAATTAATATGACGTTGTTGGAACGCAGTCAAAAAAAAAATCCGGAAAGAATTAATGCTCTTGTGACTTATGAGATTATATGTGAGAATTATTTGCTCCATCGAAATAATTTTCAGCTGCCTGCAATCTGTGTTTCTTTTCAGGTTTAAGCCGTTGAGCGCCATAAAAATATAAATGCGGTAACTCAAGTCTCCAGTTACGCCGTTACTGATATTGTTAAATAACTCGATTAATTATTATTTCTTTGGCATTTTAAACTGGCATTATTATTATTATCTTTATAATAGCAACCATAAGTAACTGTTTATAATGTTTATATGCTAGCGAGTTAATTTTCTTCTTAAATCGCTAGTGAATTAATAGTAGATTGCTCTACAAGTTAAGAAAAGTGAGAGTTTTCCAGCAAATGTAAAAGTTTTACGTGAGCATGGAATTTTCCAATGTGTTAAACATGCAATTTTTCCGCGTAGTTGACAAAAATATCTTTTTAAATAATTTTGGTCAAAGTATGGAAGCGCAATGTTTACTGTACTGTATAAATATAAATAACCAATATACATTATAGAATACTTGAAAATGGATGAATCTGTTATTAATTCATTTAGTTTCAATTTAAACTGCAGTGTTCTATAGCAGCTACTTGGCGCATTCGGTTACTTATTTAAAAATAGACCTGCGTTTTTCACATATCTCAGCGGTCGTGCTTTTAAAAACATGATGTTTGTATTTACTTATTTTACAGTACTGCAATTAAAGTGATAATAAATAAATCGATCAAATATTTATTTGCTTTTATTTTATATTCCAATACCAATATAATACAAAATACTATTACTTTCACTTATACTACATAAAGGGCAATGCCATTCAGTATTAGGTACAGATGTTAAACCAATAAAAATCAGATAAAACCATTCCACGGAACAGTGCAAATTACAGCAAGCAATCATAGGCGTTCCATTATCAGGACCCTTACACAAACAATATATACTGTTATCTTTAGTTTGCGTGGCTACGAGAGCAGTGGTCCTTGTTTCTGTACTACTACTTTTATTACAGAACATTAAATTTGTACCATTATTAACATTTAACGACTCTTTGAATACATTCCAATCAGTATTAGCTGCAGCATCCTTAACTGCTTTATTTGTGAAATATTTACCGAGAAGTAGGGCATCCAATACCGAACTGAATTTTCAATCCCGGGATTTCGGTATTGAAGAAATTCTATCTGGATCCCGGTATTCAATACCAGGATTTCCGGTGTTCAAACCGGGATTCCCTGTTATCAGTACCGGTATTTCCAGTATTCAATACCGGGATTTCCGGTGTTCAATACCGGGATTTCCTGTTTTCAGAACCGGCATTTCTAGTATTATAGGTGTATAATAGGTAAGTAAATATGCAAGCAACAGTGACAACACAACTGAACACAGTTTACGCCGTTTATGGACACATCTGCTAACTGCTACTACCCTGAACCGAACTAATTATTATCTATCAACATGTTGCCGAGATGTTGCTCCATGTCTGGCGCCGGCCAGGCCGGGTAAGGCGACTCGCAGACTCTGCGAACTGCGACGCAGTGCACACAAAAGCAATCCCAAAAAAAGTGGACGTGACTACCTCCCTGGACTTTCCCATACTGGAAACTGTTCATATCGTCTTTATTCAACAGTCTTTACAACATATCAAAATTTCAACTCGATGACTCACGTCTTCACCGTGATAAGCGTTTACACTTTCACGTAAATTGCGGGTAAATATAAAAGAATGTGTAGTTCAAAACGTGACCACCGAGCTTCTGTAGATGGCGCCAAGTGGACAAGCCGCCACTGTGCTAGTTTATGTATTATTTTCCTCAAAACGGCTGTAGCACCGAGGTGAAATTTTCTAAGTACCTGGAAATTATATTTTCTAGGGCATACAAAATCGATTTTTTATTTTCGCGGAAAAAGATTCTTTGACGCAAAAATATAACAACCGTTAGAATAAAAAAATTATTTTGCAAAAATAGAGGGGGGAGGGGGCCGGTGCGCTTACATATATCCACGAGTGTAATATTTTTTTGCATATTCATATGCTCCATTATGCACTGAGCAAATCAGTGAAAACCCCAGCTACCTATCTTGTTTTGTTTATTAATTAAAGGGGTTTAAATTTTCAAACTTCAAAGCTTCGTAGAGGGCGCCACAGATAATTCATGAGATTCTTTAAAAAAAGATCGATAGCCCTTTTCGGGGTCTATCAGTGTATGAAGTTTAAACAAATTCCTGTGGGCAGTTTTTGAGAAATGATTTTTAGAAGTTTTTCAAAATTTTGAAAATTTTTAATTTAGGCCCCTTAGTATTTTTCAAAACACTTTTTATATCACCTCATGTTAGCCTTCATATACTATTCAGACAAAAAAAAATCAATTGAATCGATTCATCCGTTTTTGAGTAATAGGGCGTTAAACTCAAAATTTTCAAAAAATCATAGCGCCCTTCATTTTAAACCTAGTGAGTTCGGCAAAAAACTAGCAGATTTGTCTTATGACCCTCTATCGTTATCCGCGATAAATTTTTTAAAATTTTAATCACGAAAACAGTGATACCAAAAAAACATGCGTAACTTCCGCTTCCGGTTTCGGATTTTTTTGAAAAGCTTATTTTGTCGATGAATTTTCGATACACTCCCGCATTCCAAAGCGCATCAAAATCGGAGCAATACTTTCGGCTGTAGGAGCGTCACCCACCCACACACCCACACACCCACGCACCCACACACAGACAGACATTTTTTAAAAACCACTTTTTTGGGTTCCTAGAGGCCCAAAACGGATATTTCTGTGAAAATCTCGATTTCCAAAATTTTCATGATTCCAAGACTTCCCTATGGGAAAGTAATATCGAAAATTCCGGTATTGGGGAAAAATACCGGGATTGAAATACCGGATAAAAAAATTAGGGATCCCGGGATACCGACATTTTGGGATCCCGGGATTGGATGCCCTACCGAGAAGTTCTGGCATAATCACATTGTTAAAAAACTTCATAGCAATAGCGCTTTCTTTTTCCCAAAATACCTCATTGAAATGTATTCTTTCACGGAAAAAATTTTTACTACTCCATACCACAAAATCACAGTAATTAACTCCAGTAATAGCGAGTTGCATTTGTATCTGGTAGTAGTAGCCATGGTTATGAACTAATTCTTCATCCTTTTTTTGTACACCTGCACATTTTAGAACATTTAGGTCATCTATGCCAATGTCCTTTGCGCAATAAAGACACTTGATTTCGACAACCCCCATTTCACCACCAAAAGGGCAAATTTTGATTACTATTTAAAATAGCATCTGCTTTTCCACTTAAGATAACAAATATTAAATAATTAACGACACTAACTGTAGACCAATAATACTATTGTAATGTTAAACATATATGTAAGAGAGTGATTATGCTGCACCGATTTGATGATTAAGTAGAATTTTAAACAGATTAGAGTTAAATTTCTCAGGTGAACAGGTTTTGAGATACTCCAGCAAAGAATTGTATAAATAAGCTATATCGTAAGAAAAGGATCGCTCATACATTGCAGTTTTGTGATATGGAGGGGTAATTAGATTTCTATTTCGCGTATTAACACTATGAACATCATATCTAAATTCAATTTTATTAAGTAAATAAGAGGGTACTTTATTTGAGATAATTTTATGAAACAATGTGGCTGAATGAAGTATTCTACGATTGTGCATATTTAACCATTTAATTTCGTTAAGTTTATGTGTTATATGATCAAATTTTCTAATACCATGAATAAACCTCAGGCATGTATTTAGCATATGCTGAATTCTTTTACTGTCCGCACTGTCTATGATTAAATTTATTAAATTGTGCCATGGAAGAGACTGAAGGTCGTTATAGACCTCATAATGAAAATTAGCAAAATCTCTGTAAGTATACAAAAAAACTTTTGCGATGCAATTTACATTTAATAGGGTAGTCACAATAAACCAAACAATGATCGGATAATCCATGTACATCAGTCGCACCGTAATTGACTATACATTTTTTATCGTTTACCAAAATAAGGTCCAGTAATGTAGAGCTGTTTTTATCATTTTCAGTACTTTTATCATTTATAGATAAAATATCTATGTTAAAATCACCCAGACACACTATCTCGTCCGTCATATGTGCAATAAGTTAAAAGGAGTCCTCCAAGGTATCAATCAAGTTAGCGCATCCAAACTCCTGCCTTCGATAAACTGTTCCTATGACAACCGTTAAATTTTTTTAAATAATTTTGATCCACAACTGTTCAATAGCTATACTACAACTTGCTGTAGGAATAATAGGAAATTGTAAATTTGTAAATCGATTAAGCGTTTTGTTTGTCCATCTGCTGGTTTGGCAGTACGAGATGCGCTGGAACTGCGCTCGACTATGGCAGCGATGTTCTCCTCCGCAGCAACAACCTGATAAATAACTCGTTCGTACTGAATGCTAAAGCTCTTGCAGTCGGATGGGGCAGCTTTGTAAATCTCTCTGCAGCTTGGCTAGCGGTGGGCACTGTTGAACTACAGTTTGTATACTATGTAGAATCTGAAATCGCAATAGTTACTGCAAAGACAAGAACTGTTACTGAAGGTATTTATAGCGTCACTTTTAATAAATTCACCTCTAGCGCGCTATCCATCGCTTCGTATTGCTTTTTGGCTTCACTTACAGCTTCTTTCCATAGGATTGATAATAATGAAAATTATGCAGTGCGAAACGCATTGATTGCCTCTGTTTTTGCCAGATAAAATTTCCACGCAAATCTTAGGTTATGTCACACAAGAGCACACAAAATTAAAATGGAAAATATAATAACGAATACTCACTTTTCTACAACAGAAATGAGGGTTTCCTTCTTCGTAAACTAAAGGCCAGCTGTCAACACGACGATTTTAGCCCTGTTGCCAGATTTACACTGTACGAAATAAATTTGTAGAAACGGTTTCAAAATGTACCAGATTCGTAGAATTGTACCAGGTCTGGCAACGCTGCTAATATCAAGACCACGCCCAAAATGGTAACTACACATAGACCACGCGCATACATGTTTGACCTTGGGAATTTTCTGCTTTATTATAAGTAATTCCGTAACGTGTGCTATTGGAATTTGGAACCAGCGAAACCATTTAGCATATGCATAACGGTTTTTCATCTGAGTTTTGCGCAATTTGCAAATTTTTCCAAAGCAAGATGCAGTTAAGCGTTTATTTCGTTCTTGTATCCACAAAGTCAGGGGCGTCTCCAGCTTATTTGCGGCCGGGATGTAAATTCTCATGTGCCGCCCCCTCGTTTATTGTTACATTTGTTGAACTTTTAATTAGCTTGCTAGCAACCGAAACGCTAATAGTCTTTTCCTGTAGAATAACATTAACCTTGTCTATTTCGTCCAAAATATGAATCCACACTATCAAACCGCCCAGAGAATAGAAATTTTGTATTTGTTTTATAAAGTTTCTTGCTTCTTATTTTCTTTTAAGTTGTAAAAGTTTTTCCAAAGCATCTAGAACCTTTGCTAAATTCTTGGAACACCATAGATATAGCTCGTTTTTTTATAGCCATTGCGCATCACAATGCATCTTCAAAGAAACTATTAAATGCCACATAAGTTTATCCCACTTCCCAGAAAAAGACAAAATAAACAAATATATTTTGAATGGTATCAAAAAATGTTATATTTTTTGGTAATACGCTCGCAAACGTGAATTTCAATCAAGTTTAAAGCTGTATAATTTTGACTGTCGAGATTGTCGGGTCTGTAATTTCTTGGGATAGTCCTCCAGTTTTTTTTATTAATGAAATCAAGACACCTTGCTTTAATTAAACAAATTCCGTCTTCTGTAATCTTGATATATCGTACAATGTATCACCTCAGTGGCTTAGTAGATAGATTGCCAGGCTTTGCAATAATGAAGTCATCGTTTCGCAACCATGGATAGACAAACCTTTTTTCGCAGTCCACTGGATTGGTACTGATCCGGGTGACCATTCGACCTTGGAATGCAATTAACGTCGCACTCCTCTAACCAAAGACTGGTCTATGAGGTAGAGTAACACGACTACACACAAGATGCACACGTGACTTGGAGGTGGAACAACGGGCCCACATTCAGGCCTAAGTGCACGTGAACATAGTTCACCCTTCAACAATCCAAATATCCAAACATCTTACAATTGGAGTCATTTTTTTTGTGAGCTAAAACTGAAGATCAATCAAAATAACTTGAAAAGCACTTTGTTTTATGCACTCCATTCGAAATTATTATTCCTTCATTAGAAAAAATTGCATTTCGAATATTATTTGAGAAGTATAAGATACGTATATCACTTCTTGGATGGCTTGCGGCGTCGACAAAGCAACGTATCTCTAGGCCATGTTTTTCAATTAACTTAATAGTGTTTAAAAAATACCGCAAACGTTATGGTTAATATCATTCGACGATCGTCTTAATGCCAAATTGTTCTCAGCACAATAAAGAATATTATTATATTACTGCTAGCAAATAGCTACTATCAGGAATTACTAGAGTCAATTAGAACAAATTTACTAGTCACCGTCTTCTATTATAACAAACATTTGAAAAAAAATTAGTTTAGAAAATTTGGCAAGACCATCGTATGTAATTTGAGCCGTACATAAAAACAGAATATATACAGGGTGATCCATTTCAAACATCAAAGTTAGTGGCACTTCCAGAAAATCCGGAAGTCTGCCATTCTAACTTGCTATAGCTGCCAGTCAGAAATTATGTCAAGTATCACCGTATCAAATTTCATTCACATCGATTCATAAATAAAGGAGCTATGCGCATACGCATGGCCGTAGTCTCATTGTCACTCCCTATATAATAGAATATCCATTGTCCATTCTATAGTGTACAAAACAAAACAAGCAGGCTATTTGTACTTTTGTAAACGGTAACCGGGGTTTCCCGGCAGAAAATTCCAACCCGCGTCGCGTTTATACAGTTTTGAGAACGAGCATGTTTCATGTTTCTGTTTGGACTTATCGTTATCGCTTAGTTCGCTGTATCTGCTACGAAGTGCAGACGCGCAGTGAAAATTCCCTGCTTTTGAGCAAGTGTGGGTGTGTTCAATGTAAACTGCTTTAGACGCCATACGTCGTTCTCAGAAATTTACTTATATGATCAACCAACAACAACATTCAGTTTATGTTGTTTATCACGGAAACGTAGCCAAAAAGAATAGGAATTGAAAAGTGCAAAAAATACAAAATTACGTTTGTTAAAAAGTAGAAAAGTACACATACTTATATTTTAAAAAGTAATACTACCGCACCTTATATAAAAGCGCTACTTGGCTGGCGTGTAGTGTTCAGCACAAGATAAAATGTTTAAAAATATAATAAGAAGTATAAATGAATAACAAACTACACCTACAATAATTATACAATATGTAATTTAATCATACATTTTGTTATTATGATTTGTTATTATTGCATCCGTAACAACAAAATCATAACAGTGTTCTGGCAAAATTAAGTTTTTAGAATGATAAATTCCAGTCGAAGTGTTAGTACTTAATCTATTTCTTGGTTTAGTGTTATTTAAATTAATTGAACTGAAAACTCTTTCAACGCAGGCGCTACTATGGGGAAGAACAAAAAAATACTCAGAAACTGAGAAAGTTGGGGATATAACAAATTACCGTCGGCATTTTAACAATTAAAAATTTCTTTCCAAAATTCTAAATCTTCCATTTCAAAATTAATGGCAGAATATTTTTGCGATCGAATTTCCCGATCTAAAGCATTGACATCCGTTATTGGATTAGGAAAATTTAGAATTAAGGGGCCGACACTATCAACATTTGCAACTATTGAAGAATTTAGAAAATTTTATGATTTAAGCAGAACAGCTTCACGGAATTAAAAGGAAATCTTTTGAAAATTTGATGCGCTGCTTCGGTGTAAAAATGTAAACACTTCAAACGGAAAAAATGTTTTGCACTATCTGTTAAACTATTATTTGCTAGCGCTATTGCGATATTTGGACCTAAGTACAAGTGCTCAATTAAAACATAATGTTGCGGATTTCTATACTGTTATTTGCTTAAATCCGCGTTTTAGAAATAATCTGGTTTGATGTAATAACTCAACAATAATTTAAAAGCAGTTGCTATTCTTGGATAAAGCAAGTGAATCTTTGGAACTTCAGCCTGCAATTCTAAATTTATATCATTAAATTACCGAAAAACCCACTTGAGGCCCAGTGGTCACAGTACTCACAGCACACTTCGAACTTTGATACTTTGTTTACGTTCTACCGAAAGTAAAAATGCAAATGTGAACAATTCCCTTTCGGAGTTCTGTTTACAGCCTCGGGCATTTAGTTTGAACCAGGGAAATACCTATTTTCTGTTACGTAATTCATGAAATTACTTACCTTCGCATTTCAAATCTCAGGCTGCCATCTGTCCACAGCGAAAACTAATTTCTAAGATTGGAATAATAATAGTAGGTAGTAATCTGCAACAACGGCGGAAGGGGCGAAGGAATTTTTGCTTTATTATTTGGTTTTTTATAAAATAGACTGCAAAAAATCACTAGATAATTCTCTTTTGGCAAAAGTTATCACTAAATCACTAGATTGACTAAAATCACTAGATCTAATAAAATTTCACTACACCTAGCAACACTGAACAAGAATCCTGTTCTTGGTTCAAAGGGTGGGGTGCACGGCAGTGCTGCCAGATATACGATAACTAATTTTCGCTCTGAAGATCACTATGCAAAGAATGGAATTTACAACGAAATTATTATGACAAATAATAATGTTTCGTTCACTATAATTTCTGGGATTTATATTAAATTGTTTATGATTTTGTTATTCTGCACTCACAAATGTCGAATTACTGAATATGTAGTTTTTCACTGTCCTATATCCATATTCTGCTACATATTTCCCCTGTTGTTAGTATAGCCTGGTAGTGATAACCTGATAACTTATTAAAATACACAGCTTGCATTATGAAATAATCTCCTATTTGCCTTACTTATACATCGATTAACAGAAAGTTAATGTAATTTAAATTATGTTATCAATTTCTTGCGAAGTACCAAATGTTCGCCAGTGATACTGATAGTGATAGCAAAAGCTATAAAAAACGACTAAAATTTCTCAACCAACACAGGTTTATCTCAAAATAAGTGTACTTACCTACTTAATTTTATTTAACTAATATAAATGTTACAGATTGATAGTATAACGGCATGGCATGGTTTGTGATAAGAATATAGTGACTGACCATAAATGCAAAATGTGTGTGCCTTGTGCATTTGAAATGTTACATAAATAGGTACAACTTTCATTGTGCTACTTACACCAATTTATACATTGCCCACAAATATTTATTAACTTTGGCATGTACTCAAGTGCACTATGAAAGAACTTTTTCTAAACTAAAAATAATTAAAAGCCGATTACGATCATCTATAAGCAAGGAACTATTGGAATCGTTAATAATGAAATCCACAGAAAAGTATTTCACGCTATCCGTATACGTCATAATGGACCAGTTTGGAAGAAGTTCAAAACAGCTAGAAAAGAAGCTGTTTATGTAGGCGAGGTGCTAAGCGTTTCACATTTTTTTATTGCGGGCCTCCACAAATATTTTCATCCAGTGTTGAATTCAGACTGTTTATCCCGGGGGGAATTGAAATTTCTGGGGGTGTATTTTTACCTATTTCCGCGCACCCATTTTTGAACATCAAAAAGACACGAATATGATGTGGCAATGTCTCCGGGATGGAATGCTGTACTGCCCGGGGAGCGTAAATACAATGTTTACCACGGTGCAGTAGCACCCCGTTCTGTACCACAGTAGACATTGTTTTACAGATGCGCGAAATTCCATACGTCTAAGTTTACTACGATACAGAAATTAGGTTGGACCGAAGCCTACCGATAGTACAAGCCTCCGCCCAGGTTTTGTGACGTCACGGCTGAAGATGAATAGTAACGCGGTAGCAGTATGAGGCTGTATATGCGGAGTTGATATTTAACCATTATTATACACCTAAATACATTTAATTATTTAAAAAATGAAATAAGTTTTTAAATTCTGCACCTTTACATACATATATAAAATGAAAATAAAATTGTGGTACCACATACAGGACTTACTAAGAATAAGGCTTATTTACTAGAAAGTTTTTTTGATTTACGTTTTTCGTTTTTTTCATTTATTAACAAATTTTGATTGACTTTGGAATAATTATTTAACATAATATTAGTAAACATAGCAATACATGTATCTGCAAATTGTGATGTACACACACCACAATTACTACATGTGTCAAAGGTAATGTTTTTATATATCATCATTTCTGTAGATAAATGCGTTAATAAGTTCTTTTGAGATTTACACTTTAAGAACAAGTGGTCAAATCTCTCACCTACCAGCACTTTAAATAATAATAGCATATTTGTCACTAGATCAATAAAAATTTCTTTTGGCCACTGTAGTCCTCCCCGATCCAAGTGATTTAAATAACTGAACACTTCTGTATCCGGAACGGTTTCTAATTGTAGTGGTTTGCCATAACAGATGTGAGTTTTACATTGTTCACACGACAATCTTCTGTTAATACTGTGGACAATGTAACCCGCAATATAAATTAAAACATTGCAATCGTTTTCAGACACGTTTTCATCTTGCATAAGTATCAAAGTATCTTCAAACATTTCAACACATCCTTTATCTAACTTGATAACACCCTCTGTGATTTTTTCAGAGCTGTCTAGAAATTCTTTTAATACTCCTTTAGTTGAAGATTGCAGAGTCAATAGATTAAGCATTTTTAATTTTCTCTCGGATTCTAGTACTTGGACAACTGAAACGTGATAATTACCGCCATTCATTTGTCTGTACTGTCCAAAACGTCCTTCAAGATCATCAGTTTGAAGTTTTCCTAACAAGATATAGTCTAATTTTAATTCTATAATCAGATGTTTAGATAAATCTATCAAACTTTTGCAAGTATGTGTCAAGGCTAATTGGGTTTGATTTGAAAGTTTTCCATTTCTGGATATTTTACTTTCTCCTTGTATAACTAAGTTATGCCAAGACTGCAACCATCTGAGGAAGTTTTCTAAAAAAATTAAATTCTTGTCTTCTACACCGAATATTGGATCATAATGAGAATCCCTAAATCGAGTGCCTTTATATACCGATTTGCAATTGACAATTTTCCACCAGTCAGATATTAAATTCAAGAATCTTATTGTACCGTCTACACAACACATATTATTTTTATGTTTAGTCTTTAGTGCAGCAACATTCTTGTTATCAAATAAACGAACACACAAGTTCACATTTTGCCTTTCGATTGACGAAGGATATAAAACTTTGCGTGATAAACTGGGTGCTAGTTTTAAGACACTATTTTCTTCAGCAAGAAATAATTGTTTTAAATCACTGACGCATGCACAATTTTTATTAGAACTAGCAGTTGCAGGACTGGTTGCGTACAAATTTTCAGGTATGTCCGGTAAAATAAACGATTGTTTAGGATCTCGTTGATTAAGCCAGTTATTTCTGATTGACTTAAATAAATGAACAGTGTCAAAGAGTATAAAAACTTTTTGATTGTCATTGTAAGGGTTTAGAAAAAATGTATTTAAAGTTCCACCACACAATTCTTCAAACGCTTTCCTGTTTACATTATTATTGTCAGATATTATGCAAATCACCTGATATCCAATTTTTGTTAAGGTTTCTAGAACTTTTAGTGTTAACTCGTGAAGAAACTGATATTTCAGTGTTGCTACGGGGAACAATCCTACAATATCTTTGTTCTTAGAAAATAGCGAAGAAATCATAAACGCCTGAACAGTTGAAGCAGCACTTTTGTTTTCATTAACGGAAGCTTCATTAAAAGTGAAACCCTCGATTTTTCCACCTTTGTACGAAATGTTCTTCTTGATATATATTTCATCCAACATTAAAGTGACGTATTTTTCGTTCGACTTTACAAATTTCAGTTTATCTTCTAAATACTTAACGTGCCTTTCATCTATTCCCGAATTTTTTGTACCCAATTTCAGAAGCAATTGTTTTAAATATTTAGGAGACGGAAGTGTAAGTAATTTACTTTTTTCTAGTAACCTGTATGCTCCTGGAAACGAATACAATATACAACTACTCCATATTAATGTATCGACAGAATATCGCACTTGCTTCGATTCTATTAAATTAATTTGTTCGCGGAAAAATTTAATTTTATCAGTTTTTTCAGGGCACTTTATCTCCAATTCTACTTCCCTCAAAATCGTCGACACATGTTTTAATTTGTCTTCATTTGTAGCACTCACGTTAAAATTATTTAGGTAATCTAGTAATGTCTTTAAACGGGACCACAACTCACATTTTTTTGTTTTTCCCAAAATGTGTTTAATATTATCGTTATCAATAGGTATATTCTTATAAAACACTTCCGTAGACAAGTTGTCTTTTATCAGAATCGACTTCTGAATGGAAGGTATCAGGGGACCGTCTTCAGTTAATTTAAAAATAAAAACTTTTGTTTCAAAAATTTTGAGGTTGAAATCACTAATGTTTGAATTTATTAACACATTTCAGACGTTTGACTTTAATGATTCAAAGCTAGAAATTTTATCCTTTTCCTTTTTAAGTTCATTTTCTTGTTTCTGCCGTTTCTCAATTTCTTCTCGTCTAGTACCAGGTGATTTTCTTTTTTTCGGTAAAACGGTTGACATGTACGATGGTTGATTTGCAAACAATGTGGGATACGCATCACTGGATAATTTTACTTGACTTCTTGGCACAATTAATATAGAACCATCGGGTCTAGTAGCTTTATCTTCTCGAATAATAAAGTTTTCTGCAAAATGTTTTATACAAATTCGAGAAGAATCTTTTACAACATAATTTTCTCTGTGAATACAATTTAACCATTTTTGTTTCATTAAATCATCCTTCGGAAAGCGAAAGACAGTAACTTTTTCAGTTGGCCTGTAATTGCTCTTGCACTCCGGAACACAACAACAGGACGGTATAATTATAATTCTAAAAAGTATTGCAATTAAATGGCAGATCTAGGGAAAACAAAACTATACACACCTTTTACATTAATTTACGTAAGGTACAATGAAACTGACGTATTTCTAATAACAAAATAATCATGATAGCAGAAGTTACAGTTGATATGATTATGATAATTATTATATAAATTACCGACAGCAATATCCACGTGCACCGTACAACAGTTTTAACGCGTGACGTACCGTCGCCCGCCGAACCGCCCGGGCCATCGTCAGTTGTGACGTCACGGTGGTAGTGGGGTTCTAGAGGGAGGCTTGTACTATCGGTAGGCTTCGGTTGGACTGTATCCAGTGTTGCCAACTTAGTAGATTTTCTACTAAATCTGGTAGAATGAAACACGTATTTAGTGGACTAATTTTCAATCTGGTAGGTAGTAGAAAATCTGGTAGATTACACAAAGTTTTTAGTGAATTCCTGGTATTTTTCTTCAATTTTATAAACTAGTAGTCAAAAGCAACACTATTGAAGCATGGCTAGCTTCATTAATACCCGCTGACGCGTAGCGGTAACTGATAAAGCTGACTATAATTCAATAATAGCATTTTGCAAGAAAAAAAATCTGGTTCAAATACATAATAAATGGGGGATCTTGTAAAATTATCTGCTCGTAATTAGGGGAAAAACATGTCAAAATAGCTTATAAAAGGGTTCTCTCACGAATCTTATGTCACTTGCGCTTTGCATTTTGTTGATCAGACTTTTAACGAATAAAAAATTCAATATTTGTGTTAAAAAATGAATTAAAGCAGCACAATTGAGAATCTACATCTTTAACAGCAACTGTATGTTTGTGTTGTAATGTTTGTTTCCTATTTTTAGTAAAAATAGGAAATACATATTTTAAATGTTTTATTTTTTTACTTTTGTCTATCCGTGCTGTTGTGAAGTTGTGATTAAAATATTATTCTGGCAAAAAAAATTATTATTAGTGGAATTCTGGTAGATTTTATTTGACCTTCTGGTGGAAACCGATTCTCAACTGTTGGCAACACTGACTGTATCGCAGTAAGGATCGGATGAGCTTCGCGCGTGTAGTTTATCGCCAAACCTTACTGCTATACAGAAACAATACCCACATACGGAACTGCACTTTACTCGCCGCTCTCGTAATAATAATTAAAGGCTGTTTTTTTTCTGATTTGAGCAAAACTTTGGAATTTTATGTAGCCATCCATTGGGATGCTATTTAAAGAAATCACCGGGGACTTTCAGACGCCACCAACCATAATAGTCTTCCAGCGTTTCTGTGGATGGCTTCATAAAATTCCAAAGTTTCGCTCAGGTCATATAAAAAAACAACCTTTTATCGAGATTAGTAGAGATTTTTGAATCGCCCTTTAAATGAAATACTTACGTAGTTACCATTAATAATAATAAAGTAACAACTACCATTTAATAATGTATTTGAAAAAAGTTCTGTTGGCAAAAAAGCGAGAAAGAAGTAACACATAATAATAATAAGGTACCATTAGAAATTAGTTAATGCATTTTTGCGTGAGCAGTGTTATTGTTCACACTTGTCTTCAGAGAATGCTTGCGCTTTTCGCGTTTTGGTGGCCGTCCTGCTTGAACCCTAGCAGTGCTCTCCAGTGGTCTTCTTCGCCTTGCAATAGCAGTTGGCTGGATCTTAATCCTTTTGCCACCCCTTCTGGCCACAAAGTTATGCAGTGTTGATATTAAATCGGATGGCGTAGTGACGTTCTTAAAAATCTTATTGATTTTGACCAGAGCATTGAACATTTCCGAACTCCTACTTTCGATGATTCCAGTTATCCGGACCAATGCCTCTTAAACTCGTCTAACTCTCCGCCGCTGCAAATATTGTCTTTTGCCAGTCGTTTCCGAATGTCGCGTTGTCAGCATGCGAGTCTTCATTTGCGACAATCGTCCTCTTTTGAGGAACAACATTTCGCCTCAAAAAAGTTTGTTGCGATATCCTCATCCAATGCTATCTTCGCTAAATTTTTTTTGTCGTCAAGGGTTAGTTCAGGATTGGAAGCACCTTCGTAATGAAATCCAGTAGCGCACAGGGATTGAACGCCTTGTACCTTTGCAGAATTATATCTTTGAATATACGAATTGACGGTTCAACCATATTATTTGTGTTGTGTCCACGAGTTATTAGTTTGATGCGGAAATATAAAGCCCACTCCACTTTTCTATTCCATAACGTCTTTACGAACACCGAATATTTCTCTTGGGCCTCATCTTCAGAAATAGAGTAAACAACTGCTTGAAATTTTTTCATTGTAGGCTGTCGATGATCTTTGGATACTGCATTTTGACTGTTCCATAACCACCTCCAAAACACTTGCAGCAAGTGAAAAATGCAGAGCAATAAACTTGAGTCTGGGAAAACATTTCACAATGCATTTCTTTCTGCTAAGGAATCATCAGTCATTATTATTCGTGGGTAGCAATGACCATTAAATCCATTTTCACCCAAGGTTTCACGCAATAACTTGAAGGCTAAAGTGTAATTCGATTCACTTTGTTCTATATGCAGGATGCAAGTTAAAGGAACTGCGCCAATTTTCGATGCTCCAAAAACAAATGTCACACATTTATTTGTTTGATCAGAAGACCCACTTGAATCAATAAAAACGATATCATGAGAAAAACGACGGACATGTGCTCTTAACATGATCGGTGTCAAATCTTTTGCCGGTCAGCGTATGTATCGGCCGGAGTTTCAATAAATTTGAACCAGGAACGTAGAAACTAGGAGTGATTTGTCTTTTTCTCTTGAAAATGCACTGATTCTTTGTTTGCTTAATTATTTTTTGAAAAAATATTGAGGTTATTCGAAAGAACGTTTCAGTTTGAACATTTCGTTAGCTTAAACTTTTTAGTGCGCTCACTGTTCAGGAATAAACGGCCAAAAACCAAACCATCGCATGCCATCTCCGTGATATGATTTTTAAGACATTATCGTCATCCCCTAGTTTCTATGCCACTGGTTCAATTTTATTGAAACTTTGTCGATACCTACATGCGCCTAATATTGTGTGAGATCCAAGGTCACCTAGCTCAAATAGTTCTTGGAGATAATATTAATTAAAATCTATTCTCAGATAATAATAATTTGAACCAAGGAATTGAGGGTTTTTGTTTGGCGGGATACTCCTAAATCACCATCTAACTCCTGTCAATATTATTTGTAACAAATGTCTAATGCTAAACTTTGTTTTGCGAACTTGTTACATGATAGTGTTACATATAAGTGTCTTATTAGATATTTAAAACACGAAAGAAAAGTTTACAGATCAAGCGTCTACTTTTTTTGAGTGCCTTGAAGTCAATACGATACGAAGGTGATACTAACGTTTTCTCCACAACTCATATTATATTGGCTCTCCGTCGAAGATGATGGGTTACAACTGCTTGTGTAGAAACTGCTATAAACTTGCTATAAGACTCGTGTATAAGACATTAGTATCTTATAAGGCCTATCAGACACTAGTAACTTATAAGGCCCATAAGACACTAAAAACACTGTAATTATGCCTTCAGAATATAAGTTGTGGATAAAATAGGTAAGTAGGTAATATTTTAAAACTGAAATAACTGGAAAAGAAGTGTGAAATGAAATGGAAGTGACTGAAATGTCACTGGAATGGTAATAAATAATTTCAGACTTAAATAAATTTGGCAATAACTGTTTCAATAGATACATTTCAGATGTTCTGATTATTTATTTGACGGGTAGGTACCTACCTCCATTATTCATATAAGTAATTCACTTGTCGTTCACTGAGATTGACTTGGGCATTCGCAAGGTAGACATATATATCTTTCTTGTCATATACGCTTTCAAGCATTACTTCATGGTAGTTTCGAGCAACAGACGGAGGCATGCCATCTTCAAAATACTGTAGGAAAATCTTTTTGGTCTCTTCTGACATTCGCAAGAAACTAAATGCTTCAGACACCACCACATTATGGTTTTGTTCTAAATTGATCTATAAACAACAATTTAAAAATCAGTACTTGTCGCATATTAGTGCATAATAGTGTACCTATTATAATACTAGTGTATAAGTACGCCCTTAAAGCACGTGCGACGAGTTTAAGAGCACGACGCAAAGCGTAGTGCTTTTAACGTCGCTAGTGCTTTAATGGCCCTTACACACGTGTATCATACGCTATTTTTTCTACGATCGTAACAGAAATATCAAAACTTAGTTCGGTGACACTTTTTCCGTCACATTGTGTTAGATATTCTAGGTTATGTTGACATTTAAATTTACGGCAAAGCGTCTTTTAATAGTTATTTACTATACAAGTGTGATAAGAGCATTATTCATATACGTGTGTGTAAGTTACAAACGAGTGCGTAGCACGAGTTATGTAAGCACACTACACAAAATTTTATCTACAACTGCCTAAAATTGAGAAATGTGCATTAAGAGAAATGTCAGATCTGCCATTTTCAAAAATATTTTAGTAGGAAAATATCATTATGCCATGCATTTGACACTATTTCAGTTAGGTAATGAAGCCATTACACCACACAGTTAGGTAATGAAGCAATTCCATCACTCAGTTAGGTAATGAAGCCATTACATAACTGAGTGGTGTAATGAGTTTCATTACCTAACGGAAATTGTGTCAAATGAGTGACGTAATGAGTTATTTATTCCACTGGAGTAGATAATAGTATATTATGATACGAAGTTTATAAGACGCATTTTGTAGCACGCACGGATTTAGGGTACGACGAGCGAAGTGCTACAAAATGCCTTATAAACGAGGTATCATACAGTATTTTATCTACTTTGCCACTTTTTTAAGCAAAAAATTAATAATTTTTAGTATTTTTATTATAGCATCGCTTTGTGTCGCAAACGCAAACGCGTATCGTAATAGCCTCAGTACGAAAGCAAAGTAGATAAAATAGTATTAAAACGCGCCACCAATGGCAACGTGCAAAAAAGACGTAATTCGGGCGCTAATATTGAGAGTGCTACAAACGTCACTTTTGACACTAGAAACTGTGCAAAAAGTCATTTTGACGCGATCGTAGAAAAAATTTAATTTTGGCAATCCTGTCTACCTGATAACGCTGCTATTTGTAAGGGGATATCAAAGTCAATTCGGAAGTCGATCGGGACTTTAATATCTTTTTTTACTCTCTTTTTTATATTTTTGTGGTCATATTTTTGAGGCGATGCGGTCAAAACTCGATATAGTAGTAGTGTCTGTGCAGCTCTTTACAATATATTCCGAGCAATATTCCAAATTTCGTATACTTAAAATAACGGTTGTTGTCACAAATCAAAAAGCTACACTCAGTAATCAAACAACGGGCTACACGGCACCAGTGTCAGATTTTTTAATGTTGCTCAATATACTAGTTTTTCGCTGAAAAAGACAAGCAAACATTTCCATCTGATTTTTTTAGCAACAAATTTCTTGCAAAAAATTAGTTAACAAAATTAACACGGCACTTTGAAATGTTGATATCAAACATTTTTCAGCCACTTTAATATCCCCTTGACTTACCTACTTATATCTATTAAGTATATCTTATAGGTAGGTACCTATCTACTTACCTCAACTTTTATATTCAATCCAGTCTTCAGATGAACGTCATTCTTCACAGTGCCTTTATTTATTTTCTTGAATAGAATGTTAATTGTCGCATCGCACTCTTCATCTCGGTTTCGACTGGTGGTCCGCTTTCTGTTTTTCACTTTGTCAAAACTGTTGTGTTGGCATTTGAACACTTTGCGATAAAGGTATTTTTGGGCGTTGGGATAAGTATATCTCACAATCCAGTTCGTACACGTCTTCGCACTAAACATTTGATCCAAGCGTCGCACCATCCACTAAATTAGAGCCTTGTTCGGCATCGTATATTTTGCTCCTAATTGAAGCTGTGAATTTGTTATCGTTGTTGACAATATTTAGGTCCTCTATTCTATGATATCGTCCTGATGGAGAAGTTCTTTCAATGACTCTAAAATCGCCATTGTTGCTACGATAAACAGAAGATTAGACTCGTTCATCAGGACGAGTAGACTTAGTTTTAAGGTTATGGTTGCGAGGCGTGTGTCAGTCCACTGGCTGTTTCAACCTTTGAAGTTTCAATATTATTTGAAATTTATTCTGTGCCGGAGTAAAGTTTGTTCGAGCAATACGCCACAGAGGCGCATCCGATCCTTACTGCGATACAGTCCAACCTAAGTTCTGTATCGTAGTAAACTTGGGAGTATGGAATTGCTCGTATTTGTAAAACAATGTCTACTACGGTACAGAACGGGGTGGTACTGCACCGTAGTAAACATTGTATTTGCGCGCCCGGGGAGGCATTTCCCTCCCGGTCACCCCCCGGATTCAACACTGTTTGCGTCCTTGAAAAAATATAACCAGTCCGCGCCTGGACCCTGGTGGTTTGATGAAAGTATTTGCATGTGAGTGAAAATATGAAAACTAGAATATTCTTTTTAATTTAAAAATATGTACATATAGGGCCTATATTAACAAAGTTAGACTTTCACAAACAACTAAACAAATGCACAAAAATCTAATCACCCATGTTCACTTGTTCTTAAATAAAGTATGTTCCTTTAATATAGGGTACAGGTAAGAATTATTGTTGCTAGCTATTTTAGCCTCTACTGTACTGTATTTTATATTACTTTTAAGTACGCATATTGCAATAAACAACTTAAAATGGGATAACCATTGTACCAGATATTAAAGGTACTAATTCCTGGTTGGGCGTTGTTCACACAGACTAAATTCTACTTATAAGATAAGCGCTGCTTTGCACTTCGTTATGGGGTGACGACATTGACAGTGACCGTAACGTTTGTTATTTCCCCCGTACTTCCTAGAACGGCTTCCTGCAATAGAATGAAATTGCAGCTGTTTAATGTTTACTGTTTAGGTAATGCTCTGCCGTTGCAATTTATCAATACAGTCCTATGTTATTAAAAGTTGATTATCAAAATATCAAGCCACAAACGATAACCATTCTATATAATAAGAAAAGGCAATGCAACAATATTTAGTAGATAATCCCTTCAAGAAGGAAGGCCCCTTTACGCTCTGAATAATATAATCCTAAAATGAAGGTTTAAAAACGGCATAAAGAAATTTCTCGAAAAATCATTCCTTTTAGGAAAATAAAATGTTTGGCTATGTTTTAGTAAACATTTATATTACATTCATTATGTATGCTTAAACATAATTCAATATGCACTACATTGTTGAAATATGGAAATATATGCAAAATAAAATTTAAAAGAAAATGGGGTTCTTATGACCCAATTCGGATACCTACATGTTAAAAATTATTGCTCTGCATGTAAACTAAATAATAAGCGAATGTAATGTATGATCAAAAATTATTTTCGTCTAGTATAGCTATGGAATAGTTCCTAATTTATGATTGCAACTACGTTTATACTTAAATGTCAAATTTGACATTTGATTTTTAAGTGACTTATAGTTGTATGCATAAATTAGGAACTACATATACCATAGCCATACGAGATGAAAGTCATTTTTGATCATACTATACAGGGTGGTTTTTACGTCGATTCTTTTCTTTTGCCAGGATATAAAGCTTAAAAATAAGCATTTTTTTTCAGTTACCACTTTTGCGAAATATCAAAACTAATTTTATTTTTGTTTCTGTTGTCAAGCAATGAATGACCTGTCAACCAGTTTTCCATTGTAATTTTATTAATGTTATTGCTACAATAATGCCGCATGTTTATGAAAATAATTAATGAGTGAATATGCTTATTATTTACTGAGAGTGTCGTCAAAATGCCACTGCCGCGTTGCTCTTATACGCGGAACGTATGTGTAGAAGCAAATGGTGATCATTTTGAACATATCATTTAAGTTACATTAAATTTAGTTTAATTTTTGATAAATAATTTTAGTTCTTCATTTGAAATTTTAACGAAAAATATGCTTATTTTTAAGCTTTATATCCTGGTAAAAGGAAAGAATCAACTTAAAACTCACCCTGTATATACACTTGAGAGCAAAAGTTTCGACCACCCATTACTTTTCCATTACAAATCATTTTTAATATTAAACTGCATCTTGTACAATACTGACAAGGGCTGCTCAAGAAGAGTGGGATAATATCCCACAGGACGTTGTTGAAGGGCGGATGAGATCCATGCCAAACCAAAGTATTGAGTAAACCGCATTTGGTCAAACTTGTTTTTGTTTCTGTTATTAATAAACAACATAATTTTTTTTCGTCTTACTTATTCTGACTACGAAAACAAAAATTTTGTTAACACGATAAACAAAAGCTAACCAGAGATTAATTTGGTATCATTTGAGAGAGCAATAATCGGGGTTCGAAACGATACCAATGTGCTATTTCACAAATGTAAGGAGCAGCATGCTATAATTAAGGTTGTAGAGGTAGCCAAATACAAATTTTCTTTCTGGCGGGTAAACGCTTTTCTTGACTACTATACTCTGCATAATAGTTGTTGTGTTGTATTTAATAATGTTTTACAATATGTTTATTGGGGAAATAGAAACACAAGAAATTTGACTGGTTTACATATTAAATTACCCGATAATCTGTAGCATATGTGCAAAATACAATTGCTATAAAAGAACAATACCAATATTTGCTCGAGAAAGAACCCAAGATAATAGTAATGAGAGAAAACTTACGAAATTACTTTAAAATGTGTACGATGAGTCAAGCATTTTTAATACCTTTCGTTAAAATGTTCTAAATGCCAATTTACATTAAGATTTTATATACAAATTAACAGTGAAAAATCTGTACATTTACAATAGCATAGTTTGGTTCTTCCACTTTGTCAATAGCCCCCATCTTGTAAACGCACAATAACTAAAAGTTTTACGGATTTACAATGCGTTCCATTTATTTAGTTTGTCAATCAACACTTTTCGAGAATTTCTATAGTAATATATTTATAACATAAGTTACAGATATTGTAAATATAAATTATACATATAATATATTTATAACATAAGTTACAGATTTTAGAAATATAAAGTATACAGAAGTCTAACAACTTCTTACCGTCAGAAATTTAAATTTACTTACACGTCTCACTATCACAAGGCTCTCACAGACTATGGCAAAAAGATCAAGGCAGCTAAGATAGCAGCCTGGAAAAAGTTTTGCCAGGAGGTGGAGACCACGCGATCCACAGCTAGACTCCACTCCACAAAATCATCTCAAGCAAGCCATGAACCCAGTAGGCACTCTTAAAAAAGAAGCCGAGAATACACTACAACGGAAGAGGAGACTTTATCTCTATTGATAAAAACTCACCTACCCGGAGCAGTGGAACAACCTACTCTAGCTGAACCCAATCATACCCCTAGGAGGGAAGACTGGGAAACAGCTAAGAGAATAGTCAGCAAAGAAAGGATTAGATGGGCAACTAGCCTCTTCAGTCCTTTCAAATCTGCTGGAAAACGACGGCATACAACCCGTAATGCTGCAGAAAGGGATAGATATACTGCTGAACCCTAACGTCATTCCTCCTTAAAACGTTGGAAAGATTAGTAGACAGATACTGGAGGGAGGAAGCCCTAACTTCACTCCCGATTCACAAATATCAACATGCTACCAAACACGGAAGTCATGTGAAATCGCCCTACACCAACTAGTGGGGAAAATTGAGAGAACCTTGGAGTACAAGGAGTACGCAGTCGGAGCATTTCTAGACATAGAAGGTGGCTTCGACAACACCTCCTACCACTCTATTGAAAGAGCAATGACAAACCATCAGATCGATAACACCACGATAAGATGGACTATGGCAATGCTCAACACCAGAGTTGTAAAAGTCAAGTTATTTGACAAGGAAAGACAGTGCAGGCGACAAGGGGATGTCCACAGGGAGAAGTTCTTTCTCCACTCCTGTGGTGCCTCACAGTTGATGAAACTGCTGATCCAACTCAATAACAAAGGCTACTACACTCAAGGATACGCTGATGACATTGTCATACTGGTTCAAGGTAAATACCAAAGAACCGTAGACAATGTAATGAAATCAGCACTAAAGATAACCGAAGAGTGGTGTCTAGAGAATAATCTTAGAATTAATCCCAGCAAAGCCACTCTCGTCGCTTTCACTCGTAGAAAGAACATCACAAACAGAATGAACATAAAACTGTTTGAGACAAATGTCAACTGGGAGAACGAGGTTAAGTACTTAGGTCTAACCATCGATTCCAAACTAACTTGGAACTCCCACTTAGACAAAACAATCACCAGGTGCATACAAACATTAGTTATTGGGAAAAGAGCCATAGGTAGTACGTGGGTGCTCAAACCGGAACTGACCCTCTGGTTGTACAAAACCATGGTTCGACCAATAATTTCATATGGAATAATCGCCTGGTGGCCAAAATAAAACAAGCAACTGCGATCCACAAATCAGCAGAATACAATATCTAGCTAATCGGTGCATCACTGGAGCCTTTAAAGGCACCTCAGGACAAGCACTGAATGCTATTTTAAATCTGCCACCTCTGCACATCGTCTTGGAAGGTGAAGCCAGAATGGCAGCCTACAGATTACAAAGTACTGGTCACTGGATCACCACAGCTAATAATCTAGGACATGGCAAGATCATGTCACACATCAACAACCCCATATTAGAAATGGGTTCTGATCTTATAATCAAAGCCTATGACTTTGAAAAGAACTTTACTGTACACACAAGTTGGAATCCGGACCAACTACCAACTCCAACAAATAAGAACATCATTTTTTACACTGATGGATCTAAGTTTGAAGGGGGTATAGGTTCCGGTGTGTACAGTACCAATCCTAGAACCATCGAAAAAGTCAGTCTAGGAAAGTTTTTGTAACATCTTTCAGGCTGAAGTACAAGCTATTAACGTATGTGCAAACATCAGCATAGAAAAGAAGCTGCTCAATCGAGACATACACATTCTCTCAGACAGTCAGGCAGCACTGAAAGCGCTAAACGCTTTCAGTACTTCATCGAGACTGGTCAAGGAATGCAAATCCAAACTTCAAACTTTAAGCCAGGGAAATACAGTAAAATTATGCTGGATCCCAGGTCACCAAGGTATTGAAGGAATCGAAAAGGCGGACAAGCTCGCAAAAGAAGCAGCCCGTAATGCAATGACCGGTCCAGAACCTGGTCTAAGCATTCAGAAAAACCAAGCCCGCTCAGCCATTAATGAATGGGTCAATACCGCACACCAACTAAGGTGGAGAAACTACAATCAAGCAACACACTGCAAAAGATTGCTAAAAACTCCGAATCCACATACCACCAAAACCCTGTTGAGACTGAACAGAACTCGAATCAAGCAAGTAGTCAGTCTACTAACAGGCACTGGAGCATTCAGAGAATTTATGCACAGGATCAATATCTATAGAGATGAACCTGTTTGCAGACTATGCAAAGAGGATGATGAAACAGCCTATCATATCCTCTTTCAATGCCCAGCATTAGAGCGTAAAAGACACCAACTCGATTGGAGCCTTAACTGTATTGACAACCGCAAGCTAGTAGGGGACATTGCAAGTCTAGTAAAAGATACGGATGTCGGCTTGCTAACTTGAAAACTCCCGACAGTACAAAAAGCCCAAAGGGCTGACGTGCGCATGCCAGCAAAAGGCAGTCGTGAAATCTAATCTAATCTACGCGTCTCACACAACCGTTTTGTGACAATATAATGTTGGCTAAAATTATTGATCTTGTAGATTGCGAATGAAAAAGTGTACTTAAGAAGGAGATATGCTGTGTTTGTAATAGTCACTTACGAGGGAAATTCTCGAAATTTATTTCGGCTCATACTGTAAAAGTAAAATTACCTTATCTTCTGCAAAGTGAAAACATGATGTCAAGAGGAATTATACACGTTATTGGAAAGAAAGGTCTGAAAAATATTAACAAAAAATATAAAAATCCTGTAGTAATTCCGTACAAAGTAGAACTATCCGACGTTAATGCGTCCTTATAATTATTATCTAAGATACTTAAAGAATTAAAAAATGTGTGTAAAAGCCAAAATTTCCATTAGCATGGCACATTTAGCACAGAAACAAAAATCGTTATATTTTACAGTTCTATCAAATTATTTAGTTTTGTCACTCAACACCTTTCCTAAAAAATCTATTTCTTGTGATATCGATGAACTGTTTTTAATTTGAACGACGAGTTAGCAGGACTCTCTCTATGGTAGGACAAGAATATCTCTATAAAAAACAAGAAGAATATTGGTAGAACCATGGTAGAAACAGTATTATGTTACGCCTGCGAAACATGAAAATAAAAGAAGATGAAAAGAATAGATTACTTGCAGCTGAGATGGATTGCCTCCGGAGAAGTGCCAGAGTATTACGACTAGATAGAATAACGAATGAAGAAATCAGAAACCGGATGGAAGCAAAGGAAACGATTATAGATAGAATTGAGATTAAGGGCTTAAAATGGTTTGGCCATTTATTACGTATGGACGAAGAAAGATGGCCAACAAGAATATTTGCATGGACACCACCAGGGAGAAGGAAGAAAGGACGACCACGCAAGTCCTGGAATGAAGGAATTAAGAAATCCATGAATAAAAGGGACTTAGAAGAGAATCTAGCATACGATCGTGAGGCATGGAGGATGGGTGTGAGGATGCACCATTAGTTGTCTAATTATTGTACTTTGAATATATTGTACATAATTAACCCAAATATATTGCAATGACTTCACGTTTCTGTACCATAAGTATTTAATTCAATTGCCCTGCTCTGCTAGCTGTGAGTATTTATTTCTTATTTAAAAATTAATTTCAAATGATTTCTCTTTTAAAAATAATTATTGCCATGAAAACTCAATCATCAGGGTTAGGTTCTTTTATCTAGTTGTCTTATATTTGACTTGTCATATTTAGAATAAATTTCAATTGTCAAATGACCTTAAATGTCACTTATCTTGAATGAATTCAAAATAACTCTTCTACTTGTAATCAGATACGACCATCGTACACTGTTTTCAATATTATTATGATGTATGACTTTCTCTATCTTTTATAGTAAGTAATAACTCTTTTAATTATTGCAAGTAATAAATATTGTTCATCTACTTCATTTTTATTCTAGACTAAACTACTAACCAACCTTATTGACTCTACTAATTGCATATCCAGCACCACAGATCCCCTTGTACAACTAGTCACCACACGAACACGTCCAACTGCAATTAACTGTCAAACCAATTTACAGTCATTAAATCCTCCAGAAAATATCCAAATAGTTGAAGAATCCAACCTCCTTTTACCAAGACTGCACCTATCGACTTTTATATTACTCCTTCACAACCCTCTTCTGCCAGTAAACTATCCTTGATGTACTCCAACTAATATTACTTCTTTTCAGGTTTAATTGTCACGATGATCTGTCCTCTGCATGAAAATGAAATATCCAAATACCACCAATCACTCAGAATGATTCCCAGGAAGATACATCAGTCCTTCATCACGGCTCCTACACTTGCAGTAATCCACACCAGTCAAATCCTTTTCACTCTTTCCCATAAACTGTATCAGTTCCAATAAAGCAGCTCAATCCACATCTTATATTTTTATTTGTTAGTAAATATTCTTCATCCAATTAAAATTGTAATATATCAAAACTCTTCTTTAATTGAGACATCTTGCTATTCGTAAACCATTATAATCTTATTTCACCTTATTTAAACTTCGTACATTTATTTATTCACTGTTCTTATTATACCAAGACCATTATTATTATATAAACAGTAAAGTTTTCAATATTTTATTACTATCCAAAATATTATGTTACATTTTTCAAAGTTTGTTATTCTTAATCCCAAAACAACTCTCTTAACTACCGTATTTTCATTATTGATGCTTACTATATTAAAATATACATTTGATACCTACATACTTTGTTATCTTTTAATATTTTAATTTGGTCTGTCGTATCTGATATCAGTAGTAAATAACTTCTATCTTTTAACATCTTACTTTATAAATTAAACTATATGAAATTTATTCTTTCCATTCTCATTTCTTAAAATATAATCTCTATTTAAAATTTAATTCAAATAACCTTTTATATTCTAAACTTTTGCAAAGACTGACTACAATGCTTTACCAAATTCATTTATCGTATTTATCATCAAACTATGTCCACTCTTATGATATCATAACAATATATATGAGTTAGCAGAACTGATTAATGGACGTTAGCCTTTATATTCTTATTATTTTAGAATGTATTTTTGTACTACGTTCCTTATACGATTTATTTGCACGTAACATAGTAAATAGTTATGAGTATAACAGTTGAAATTGACTTTTTAACATGGTTAAATTCGAATTATAGAGTTAATCGGACATATACGACAAGACTCGTATACAATTACAAAATTTACAATAAATCGTGTTTTGTCGCTAACACAAATGCAGCGACATATTTTTTTCGAATTGCTCGCAGCGGATTTACAGTTAAAATTTAGTTGTGCTCAATCCTCTTGGCGTTGCATTCATAGACTTGCGAGGTTTCCGAGGTGAAAATAAACAGTTTATTCCGAAATAAGTAGCTGTTATCTCTGCGGATGGTAATCATCTAGCAATTTTTGTTTTAAAACCCCTGAAAAATTTGTAAAACTGCCTTATAACGTTAAAAAGAAGTAAAGTATCTGGAGCATAAACATCACGGACTAGCCTGATCTTCTGGATCAGTAAACTTTGACGATTTTCAAATAGAACTCACAAGACTTCTCAAAAAATTTGAAAAAGTATACGTCAAAGGTAAAGAAAAGAGGAAAGTTCTAAGTTTTCTGAATAAAAACGTCGTGAATTTGGAGGATCTGCAGTGTCCATCTTTAAAGAGTTTGAAAAAAGGGACTACAGCAGTACGTTGCCTCAACCACAGTATCCTTTCACCTGTTTGTGCATTGGAAAACATACTAATTTTGTCAAACTGGTGGTGTAATGAATACAAGGGAAGTTCTAAAAGTACTGCAATCAATACCGAGTCCCTTGATTGTGCAACGACATGTTTCTGCCTGTGATCAGCTGCCTACAAGAATATCAAGACCTACTGTCGTTATTGTTAATACAGATACTTCATATAGGCCTGGAGATCATTGGAATGCTGTTTATGTAGATGAGAATGGCCATGGGGAATATTTTGATTCATTTGGACGATCACCTAGCGGTTATCACTTAAAATTTATACATCAAAAAACTCAAAAAGTTGGTTTTATAACTCCAACATATTGCGCAGTCTCGATCCAACCTCGGTCGAAGAAACAAGTTAGTGTTTAAGCTACGTGTATTAAATACATAGCTGTGTTAATTAAATCGTGGGTGAAACATAACCATTATCAGTGACTGCAAGAGTCTACAGTAAGTTTTATCTGCTTCGTGTTTCTTGTGCATCGCGTGTTGTTGGCTTATCTGAGCCACCACCACGTTATCGATATGTATTCAGAAACAGAATTAAATCCAGAAAATATGTCTGTAACTACAAACCTCAGTCAAATTAACCAAATAGTTGAAAAAACCACTCAAGAAATGGCCTCTGTACCTAGAAATGAAAGTTCCTATTCCAGCGTCACCAAAAATGTATTCAGTTATCCAACCAAAGAACAAGGTATCATTTGAACTGCTTACTCAGATATTAAATTAAGAAAATACGTAATGTCAATTGGAAATCTTGTTGGCCCTAAAAATATTGTAGCGGCTTCTAGATTATCCAATCAAAGAACAGGTATCTACCTTTGTAATAAAATAATTGTAGATAATCTGCTAGCAAACCATAGTGTGGTTACAATTGGTGAAAAACAGATTAAAATAAGAAGATTGATAACTCCAACCAAAAAAGTATTACTGTCAAATGTCTCGCCCTGTATTCTCAATTTTATAATTGAAAATCAATTGAAAACAGCTGGATTAAAATTAGTATCGCCCATCTATCTGATTAAAGCTGGTTTTTCAGAACCAGAATACGCTCATATAGTTAGCTATAGGAGATATGTTTATATTAACGCTGAAGAAAACGTAGTACTTCCCACGACACTCCTAATACAATTTGAAGACGACAATTCTAGAATTTTTGTTCAGGAAGATGAAATCAAATGCTTTACTTGCAAAGAATTAGGGCACACCTCATCAAAATGTCCACGCCCTGATACAAATACCAGTAACTCGTTTTTGAATAACCCAACCATAAATCTCACGCAAGAAAATCTACAAACCAATATGGAGTTAGAAAATGACATGTTTTCTATACCCAGTAAAAAGCCTCACCCCAGTATCATCGATTACCCCTTCGCATACAACAGCTCCTGCAAAAAGATTCCATCCAGTACAAATCCCACTTGGAGAGAAAATAAATACCAACATGGAACTTCTTGCTAAAGAACCAACTACTTCAAACCTACACCAAGAAGTTAGTAGCCATAAAGCAGCAAAAGTGATCAGCCCAAATATTCCACATCCTAAAAGTTACGAACAAGAGAAAGAAATACTAGAAAAGCTACTAGGACCTCTCAAAGAAACTTTAATAGAGCAAGCTAATACCCTTCCAGTTAAATTTACACCTGAATCCCTCTCAGATCTTTTCCTAACCGTAAAATTTTCTAAAGATCCCCTGGAAGCAGTAAAGAAATTTTCTAGCGATCCAAATTCAATAATTAATACCTTATTTGACCTATACCCTTTGCTTACTAATAAAAAACTCAAACATAGATTTACATGTTTAAGAAACACTTTAATGAAAGCTACAGAACGTATGTCCGAATATAATACAGACAGATCAGAGTTATCAGAATATATTAATTAAAAGTAATATATAATAACTATTCAATGCAGCCTATCTCACTTATACAATCTAATTGTAACGGGTTCCTTGCCCATCTTGAAAATATACAGTTGCTTATTATGAACAGTCAACCTGATATAATCTGCGTTCAAGAAACACATTTCAAAGGCAGCTATCAACACTTAGAGGATTCTCCTCAGTTAATAAAAACAGACAAACTGATCATGCCAGCGGGGGAGTCAGCATCTTCTTTAAAAATAGTGCACATGCTATCAATGTAGATATCATTTCAAGTCTTGAAATAACAGCAATTAAAATATACGTACCTCAAGCTATCATAATCTGTAACATATACATTCCTCCTGCCTACATACTTGCAACAAGGGATATGGAAAATATACTTAATCAATTGAACTGCCCTTTTATTATTGTTGGAGACTTCAACGCTCACCATACTTTATGGGGATGCAAGAAAACTAAAATTAGAGGAAAAGTCATAGAAAAAATAATTTTGGAAAATGACATTGTGTTACTTAATACTGGTATCGCTACGCACTTTGATATCAAATCAAATGGTTTTTCTGCTATCGACTTAGCGTTCACGAGTTCCAAACTTGCACCAAATTTATTTTGGACCGTCCTGCAAGATGATTTGTTTGATAGTGATCACTTTTCCATCAGGATAAATATTAATAATTCTACCGCTCAAACTGTAACACTACCACGAGAAAGATGGCGAATAGGGAACGCGGACTGGAATGTATTTCAACGCGAATTAACAAAAATCCCATTTAAATTCAATAACCTGATTGACATGGATTCTAATATTCAAAATCTGAACAGTGCCATTATTAGGGCAGCTAACATATCAATACCCAGAGCAAGTAATATACCACGAAAATATAAAGCCCCATGGTGGAACGATGAATGTAAAATGATTATAAAAAAGAGAAATAATGCATTCAACAGATACAGACGAAACCCGAATCAAGAAAATCTAATCCTATATAAAAAAATTAGAGCACAGGCAAGAAAACTCGTCAAGGCAACTAAACGAAATTCTTGGAAGGAACATATAAAATCTATAAACATAAATACATCTTCCAAGGAAACGTGTGAAAAGTACGCAGAATGAATGGTAATTAGTCTAGTTTCTCAATTACTGGTTTACTTTACCAAAACACTACAATCACCTCTCCAGAGGACATAGCAAATATTCTAGCAAAAGCTTTTAAGGAATCCTTCAGCAACTCTAACGACGATGAAAAATGTAACAATGGAACAACAGCAAGAGATAGATTACCCTACCAGCCAAATAACAGCGAGCCTTATAATTATGAACTGCAACTACATGAACTCGAATATGCGTTAAACAACTGTAAGGATTGCTGTCCCGGAATAGATAACATCCACTACTCAATGATTAAGCAAGCGACATATGAAATCAAAACTGAACTGCTTAAACTCTATAACAATATATGGAATTATGGAAATTTTCCACAGTTATGGCGAACCGCTATCATAATACCAGTTTAAAAGCAAGGCCAACCTAAAGATAGTCCCAACAGCTATCGCCCCATCTCAATAACATCTGTTTTAAGTAAACTCTTAGAAAAGATTGTCAACAACAGACTAGTTCATATACTAGAGTCTAACATGCTACTCAAACCCAATCAAAATGGCTTCAGAAGAGAACGATCAACTATTGACTGCATAGTTAAATTAGAAATCGCCGTAAAAACGCTTTTATAAAAAAGGAACAGCTATGTGTAGTTTTCTTTGACCTCCAGAAAGCGTATGATACAACATCGAGATCCCAAATCACAAATATATTAGCCAGATGGGGAATAACTGGCAAAATTATTAATTTTATTAAAAATGTTATGAGCGAGAGGAAATATATGGTTCGAATTAAAAATACGTTGTCCGAAATAATGAGTCAAGAAAATGGTGTTCCCCAAGGTTCTGTTTTGAGCCCAACTCTTTTTTTTTATAGCCATAAATCAAATTCTTGATGGAATACCTAACAACGTCCAAGGAACATTATTTGCCGATGATCTTGTGATATTCTCAACCAGTAAAAAGCTCATGGATATAGAAACACGTTTGCAAAGAACTATTAATTTACTTGAGCATTGGGCACATGAAAATGGAATTAAATTCTCACCTGAAAAAACAAAAGGTCTTACTTTTACCAAAAACCGGATTAGGTTCACTCCAGAATTAAAATTATACGGAACCGCCTTACAGCAAGTCTCTGAAATCAAATACCTAGGCTTAATCTTTGACAAAAAGATGTCATGGAAGTCCCACGTCCAAAAGGTTATTGACAACTGCAAATCATCACTCAACGTTATTAAAATGATTTCTCACCAGGACTGGGGTTCTAATACGCAAACATTACTTACCTTGGTAAATGCTTTGATTCGCTCTAAAATAGAATATGGTTTATGTGTCTACAGTTCCATGAATAAGAGTCTTTTAAGAAAATTATTTGGAGTCTATCATTATGGATTAAGAATAGCTACATCCGCACATCGTACTACTCCGATAAAAAATTTACACGCTGTCAGCGGACAATTACCAATGGAACACCGAATATCAATCCAACTACTGACATATACAGCACGCGTCATAGGAAATACGAGTCACCCAAATTATTCGGACTTTTCCAAGCCTCTATTCTACAATTCATATAAAAAATCGGTGCAAATATACCCACCTTGCAATATTAAATCAAAACTTCTTTTGCACGAGATCACTTCCAACCAAAATCTAATTCCTAATATTAATATCGATAATCCTTGGGATATCCGTCCACCTAACCTAAATTTACACTTTGCACAATACACTAAATCTCAATCGCACCCACCTATCTACCACAGCCTCCTGCACGAATTCCTGTCTAAGTCGCCTAACGACCAACTTATTTTTCTTGATGGTTCAAAAAATGATGCTAATACAGGTGCTGTTTTCTACTGACCGAACAGGAAGAAAACTGCATTACAAGGAATGATTTAAAAACAACTCTAAAGCGGTCAATCAAGATGAAATGGGTTAATAGCTGGAACAGTTTAGCTGAGAGGAAAAACTATTATAAACCTGCTGATCCTCTAAATACGATCAACAACGACAATCTAACCAGAAGAGGGACACACTCGACTAACCCATGATTACCTACTCCGTAGAACAACTCAACCTGTTTGTGACAAGTGCAATATTCCCTTAAGTTAAGTGTTCGCCATATATTATGTATCTGTCCCCAATACGAGCAGTATAGATCGAATTGTGACCTTAGTGGCGATTTGGACAGTGTTTAATTTACCTGTAAACACTATAAAGTTCTGAAATGGCACTAATTTATTTAAGTTAATTTAGTAAGTAAGAATGAAAGTGCTGTAAGACCAATGTAGTTATAAAGCACTCAAATTCTGAAAAAAAAAATATTGCAAGATTTTAGTTCCAACGTTTGCGCCTTGTATTGGTTAATGTATTTATATTTTAGAATGAATAATGTGTCTATGCTAGTTTGTTCGGCGATAATTTAGTATGTAACGAGAATTATGTAAAAAACCTTTACGCACAGTATTTTATTATGTTAAACTTATTCAACGTTATTTAGTTTTTGAAATAAAAATAAAAAACAAATATTGTTATTAATGTTTAAGTGAATAAATATCGTATGTATACAGATACAATACTTTAATAAAAAATATTTTACCATATTTAACTATTTTATTTCACATTACGTTACACGAAGTTTCGTCTAAAATCAATCGAGGATTTTATAAGAGGATTATCATGAAACACTTTAAACAGTCTGTATAGTACAGGATATTGAAATAGAAAGTTGGAACCACTCTCCGCAGCGTAGAGGTAAGCATGTAAGGATCGCAATGCAATGTTCGCAGTTTCGAATCCGGCTTAGAGCAGAAAAGTTTTTTTAAATATAGGCAACAATTTAAATAGTCTGCATAGTAAGGGACTTAGAAGAGAAAGTATTTACCAGTCGCGATAGCTCAGTGGTTAGGGTATAAGGATCGCAATACGATGGCAGCAGGTTCGAATCCGGCTTGGAGCATAAAAGCTTTTTAAATAAAATATGACTTTAGAACGTGCAAGACATAACCGTACGACAAAGATAAACGAATGCAAGAGAGATAGCATGATTGTGAGAGAGAAAGTGTGTGGCGTGACGTATACAGAGCATCACGTGAGTAATTCAAAGTCCAAAAATAGCGCGAGCAAAATCAAAATCCAAAACGGCACTAGCATCACGTGGCGAAATCAAAATCCAAAATGGCCGCCGTGTGACGAAATCACAATGGCCGACGCCCCAGAGAGTTTAACTATTAAAAAGCCACAGGCAATTTAATTATTGCGCAATTTAATTATCATACCCGCAGGGCTTAATCAATTAAAAGTAGTGGGGGAAGCGGTCCTTATTCTACTTACAACATCTGCGGCACAGCACCCAGCAGGCACGTTCATAATATCCTCTAGTAAGTACATCCATTTTCAAACAATATTAGCTTTCTCTTAGCTGCACTGACGATGTGAATAGAGCCTCATAGCTCACCGACTGGATAAGTTAGCGAACCAGGGCATTGTAATGTAATAATTCAGTAGGTGTAGGGCTATGCAAAGGGCCGTGTTACAAATGTTAGAATTTTTAATAGATAATTATTAAAAATGGAACAATCTTAGAGAATTATAAATCAAAGATTAATAAGCAATATAATTTAAAAAGTCATTTAATTTTGAAGTAAGAGTATTTTAGCTATAAAACAACTTCAAGTTTTTAAGGAATTGTTGTATTACGCTTTACGTAACAATAAAACACCATTGACGTAGCTAAGGAGGATTTAGATAATTTGAATCTAGTATGAAACTAGTTTTTAGTTTTAAATGAATTCTATAATAGGTATTATTTTTCGAACTGTTAAAGCAAAATTCAAAAAATAAATGGACAGAATATACTTATAAAATATTATATAAATATCGTTGTAACAAAAATTTGATTTAGTTCATTATTTTGTGTAACTTCCAATTTTTCTTTTGTTGAATCAGATAAAATATATAAATATATTTGTAAAAAAAATTTGGTTTAGTTAATTATTTTGTGTAACTTCCAATTTTTCTTTTGTTGAATCAGATATCAGGGATGTCGTACCGGGTCTAAAATCAAACCCGGGTATCCGAAAGCAGTACCCGGGTACCCCCGGGTACCCGAAATATATAACAAAAATGTTAGTGTACATCTGAACATCTGAAGTAACTACAAATTGCTTTCTTTTACACCGCGAGTTTTAAATTAAACTAAATTGAAATAGTACCTACTCGCCAATTCAAACTGCAAGTCGTCTGTTATTCGTAAGTATTTTCAAACTTCCAAGTGTTATCAAATTCAATTACGTGACTTTTTGTCCGAAATTGGTAGCAGCATCAATCAACATCACACACAGGATGTTTATGTTACTTCATCCCATACTGAAGCAATTTAATGGTATACTATTGACGGGTTGAATATTTCGGTGAAGCGGATTTATTGCCTTCCTTACATGAAACAAAAAACATTATGTGGTATGGGATCACCCCATCCCATTCTTGTCATTACTGCATGGTTATGTTTTTCTAGCGCTTATTGCTATTATTTTTATTATCTCCGAAAAAGGCTGTCTTCTTGGAAATTACATAATTTACTAGTCGGGTACCCGGGTACCCGCGTACATCCCTATCAGGTATCTTACTTTATCTCTTCTTTACTTGTTTAGCTCTTAAATTTCAAAATTCATGCAAAACATAGTCCTCAACTTACAAATGTCTGTAAGGATATTCAAAGGTAAGTCATTCTCCCTAAACATTTTATTGGCCAAATTTTTACCGTGGTAACTAATAAATTGCTAAGTTGTCAAGTGTATTTTGCTATGATCAGAAACTACTATTTTAATTTTGATGGTTTAAAAAGTTGGATAGTTACGTTTACAGCACATTGCAAAATCAGAATTATTTTACACTTTTACCACAGGGTAAACCTATTCAGTATTACCAGTGCCTACAACAAGCACTTTGTGTCTGTGCTATTATTCACAATATAGCGGGCTCTGAAACTAGACTTTTAATTAAAACTATGATGAGAGACACGTGTTTATACCTCCCAAATTAAAAGACAATTTTAATTTATCTCAAAAATCTAAAGACACAGAAGAGAACATCCAAAACACGAATACAGTGAGACTGTGTAAGACTGTACATGGCTAAATTATGCAAAATTACATAGGGCATTTACTTAATGTTGCCATGGTGTTAGTAAACAAAATAACAACCCAGTGACTATAGAAACTAATTGAAACTGGATTATTTCATTGTAATTTCAAAACCGACAATTGTTACTAGTATGATTAAACTGGTCAATGCTAAAATAAAGTTGCCAATGTATAGTCTTACATTATTCACACGGTATAAGTAATGCTCGATCTCTCGCTCTGACGTCACCGCGATGCAGTTATGCATAATAAACGAGAGTCTGTGAATGCACGCATACGGGATTTGATCGTCCACTCGACTTTACGGTCCTGGGATGGTAACGATAAAGGCAAAAAATTCCAATCCAACAATTATGGAGTTTACGATTAGCACAGGACGAGTCGGTGTCATTTTCGTATTAATATAGGTGGGATAATTTTTGGCTAAGCTGTCGTATCCACCTGAACTGTCATTTCCTAAGAAGCTAGACGCCGCTATTTTTATATTTAATGCAATAAAGATTTTGCAAGTGCCGAAGGAGAGTATTTTGATTAAACTTTAATGTTCTAATCGATATAAAAAAATTTGTATGACAAAACTTATAAGGGACTAGAGGACTAGAATCATCGGACTGCGGCGCGGAAGTCTGGAGTTCAAATCCCAGATCGATGCCTGGCGGGCGGCCTACCCAGTCGCTTTAAATAATTGGGAACCTGCGTTCGAAAGAACAAGGGGTAATAATGCGGTTGTCTAATGCGTGGTGCTCACCACATCACCACGTGTCATGAATTTGACACGCGACAGCCGGGTGTGAGAGCGAGGATACGGAAGCTCTAACCTTCCGCCTTGCAGGCCAAGCTCCTTCATGGGGTGTTAGTGCCTCACCATTATTATTATTATAACCTATATTTTTAGTAAAAGCAAATTTGAATAATAAAAGCCCTTTATTATAATGGTATTTACTTTCTGGATGGTGTATTAAAGGGAGTGATAAAGTAAAATCAAAGAAACGGAGAATAAACAGACTGAATAAAAAAGGTACTAAATGGTATGAAGAAGAATAAGAACATTTAATAATGGTAAATAGTCTTCATGGAATAAATAAATCTGTAACTTGCATTGTGTGTGTTTATTTGGAAAATAATTTTACACAACAGATGAAATATGTACGAATGGTTTTTCTAAATCTTCTTATCTTCTCTTCCATCTGTAAGCTTTAATCGCCTCGTTATTTTAATTCACCGCCCCCCAAATGTACTCGAGGCTACTATCGCCCCCCTGGATCGTTCCAGCCCCCCCAAAGGGGCGATATCGCCCACTTTGGGAATCAGTGGACTAGATGATGTCAGCTTACATGTAATCATGTTTCAGAATTGTCAATAGAAGGAAAGGGAAAGTTACAAATTCTCTTTTAAAAAGATGTAATATATTGCTATGGAAGCCTCTTTAATAATTAAAATACAGCTTTCATGCGATACACCCTCACACGATACATTTTCATTTTACTATTTAAATTGTTTCATTTTTAACTGTGCAAGCTTCAAATATACCGCCACCACAGCAAATTGACGAAATTTATTTACACTAAAACATAGGGCATCGCCAGAGTGGCCGATCGGTTAGGGAGCTCAGGCTGCGGTAACACGGCAGGGGGTTCAATTCCCACGTCTGGCAACTGGCGGGCGGCTCACCCAGTCGCTTTAAAAAATGGGTACCGAAACCTCAATTGTGGAAGTAGGGAAAGTAAGACAGTCGTCGAAGACGTAATGCTGACCACATCACCCAGTACGTCGTTAACGGTGTGCCCGATTGACTGGATTTCGAAAAGAAATATTTCGGCGACTCTTCACTCGCCGTGTCCCAGACCATATTCCTACGTGTGAAATGAAGTGCTCTGAACTTTTTTTTAAACATAGGACTGTTTTTCAAACAATCTCAGTATAAATAAAAATATTTACTAATGCTGAACGGGCACACAGAGTATTGTAATGTTCTCTCGGGTTGATAGGGTCAAAACGAATAAGGTTTAACACGACAATAGACATTTCGCTCCTCAATGAGTCCAATTATGTAGGTTTAACAAGAAACAAACATTTATCGTGAACTTGAAATTGCAACACAATTACATACTTGCTTTTGAACCCTTCGGGAGACGACTGGCACCCCAATGTTCGTTCGGTCCTTGAAATTCTTCCGGTAAGTTCCCAAAATGAAGTTGAATTCGTCAAAATTGTAAACGATACCCCTATCAATTATAACGAAAATTGATGCACTGATTACTGTATTTTCCTTCAGATACTCTCATTCAAGAAATTTAACTTTTGTTGCAATTTATGACGTCGGAAAATAAAACGCAAGTGATAGTTAACCTGACTTTGTTCTAATGAACAAAGACAACAATATACATTTTCTTAACCTAAGTGACGTGGATTAGCTAGCATTTCAAAAATTGATCTCTCCGTCGTTTTCTGGAGCACTTCTATTTATTTTTTTATGCTCGCTCATAGAAACGCTTTGCGTTTGTTATAAATAACTGCCCTGTTTGGTTTATTTGAACTTGGTAAAATTAAATGGTTAAAAACAAGAGGATCACCTATATACGCAATTAGTGTTAGACGAGTTTTTGCCTTTTATAATTAAATTCAAATTCCGGTACTTTTGAAATGTGTCAAAGTGGTGGATGCAACTCACATTAAGTTGTTATTGGTTTATCATGAATCATGATCAAATGCTTATTCTTACATGTATCTAGTTTAGAAATGGGTGATTACGAAGGAGAAGTTTTGAAGTTACAAAGATTTGGTGAAGTAGAAGTTGAGAAAATAGTTGGCGGTGAATCCAACGATGACGAAGATCTGTTAAAATGTATAGTCGTTATAACTCTGATTACAAACAATCTGGGGATGAATTTGATTCAGACTATAACATACCGCTTGCTGATTTAGTCTAGTATGTGGGGAGATGAAACGACAATTTAGAGTAAATATTCGCCAAAACTTTCAAAATCTCATATTTTAAATTTAACCCTGGGCTGAAAAACTAAAGGCTGGTTTATACAGTCTTCTTATCCCTAACATTAGTATTAGTATTAGCCCTAGCAAAGACCAATCATTCAGTTGCCACTGACGCGTTTATACAGTCTTAAGTAACTTAGTCTTAGTCCCAGCTGATCCTAATACCTGAACTTGAGAGGAGTTCCCGAACTCTTAACTTAGTCCTAAGAATTAAATTCCATAGGGGCGCATGCGGTAGTAGCCGATGAGGGGGCAAAATTTGAATGGTTCAATACCTAGACCTAGAATAACAATAATTGTTAAAAGTGCATCATTGTGAGCATCTGTAAAAGTAATTAGGAAAGTACTGAGGCATCAGGATTATTATAACAAAAGTAAGCTTAACATTCTTCCTTGAATTCTATAAGGCTAGGCACCCCTGTGAAGTTAGCACCACAACTTCCAAAAATTTTATATTTTTTAAGAGTTCCCGTTGCACCCCAAAGAGTTCTAGAGTTCCTTGCTATTTTAAAAAATAGTTCTATGTATTTAAGAGAAAAAAATGGGGATAGAAAATTTGGGGTGCTAACTTCACATTTTCCTCGGACAAATACCACTATAACTGTTTTTCAGTCACATTTACTGAAAAATGTCATTAAACTTTTCGATAGAACTCGCCGGGGTGCTACTAGAACTCAAACAAAAAAAAAAGATTTTCAAAAAAATATTTTTTATAAAAAGGAAAAAAACATGTTTTTAATGTTTTGGTAGATCTAATGGGAGTTCTAGTAGCACGCCGACAAGTTCTATCGATAACTCTAATAACATTTTTTGATAGGACCCGATGTAAAGAAGTTACGTCCATTTTTGTGTTAGTATTTTTACAAAACGACGAAATCCTGAAAGCAATTTTTAAAAGTTCCGGTAGTTCTAATAGGATTTCTAGTAGCACTTCGGCGAGTTCTATCGATAACTCTAATAACATTTTTTGATAGGGCCCGATGTAAAGAAGTTACGTTCATTTGTGTGTTAGTATTTTTACAAAACGACGAAATCCTGAAGCATTTTTTAAAAAGTTCCGGTAGTTCTAATGGGAGTTCTAGTAGCACCCCGGCGAGTTCTATCGATAACTCTAATAACATTTTTTGATAGGACCCGATGTAAAGAAGTTACGTCCATTTTTGTGTTAGTATTTTTACAAAACGACGAAGTCCTGAAAGCAATTTTTAGAGGTTCCGGTAGTTCTAATAAGATTTCTAGTAGCACCTCGGCGAGTTCTATCGATAACTCTAATATCATTTTTTGATAGGGCCCGATGTAAAGAAGTTACGTTCATTTGTGTGTTAGTATTTTTACAAAACGACGAAATCCTGAAGCATTTTTTTAAAAGTTCCGGTAGTTCTAATGGGAGTTCTAGTAGCACCCCGGCGAGTTCTATCGATAACTTTAATAAACATTTTTGATAGGACCCGATGTAAAGAAGTTACGTCCATTTTTGTGTTAATATTTTTACAAAACGACGAAGTCCTGAAAGCAATTTTTAGAAGTTCCGGTAGTTCTAATAGGATTTCCAGTAGCACCTCGGCGAGTTCTATCGATAACTCTAATATCATTTTTTGATAGGGCCCGATGTAAAGAAGTTACGTTCATTTGTGTGTTAGTATTTTTACAAAACGACGAAGTCCTGAAAGCAATTTTTAAAAGTTCCGGTAGTTCTAATAGGAGTTCTAGTAGCACCCCGGCGAGTTCTATCGATAAATCTAATAACAGTTTTTGATAGGACCCGATGTAAAGAAGTTACGTCCATTTTTGTGTTAGTATTTTTACAAAACGACGAAATCCTGAAGCATTTTTTTAAAAGTTCCGGTAGTTCTAATGGGAGTTCTAGTAGCACCCCGGCGAGTTCTATCGATAACTTTAATAAAATTTTTTGATAGGACCCGATGTAATGAAGTTACGTCTATTTTTGTGTTAGTATTTTTACAAAACGACAAAGTCCTGAAAGAAATTTTTAAAAGTTTCGGTAGTTCTAATAGAACTTCTAGTAGCACCTCGGCGAGTTCTATCGATAACTCTAATAACATTTTTTGATAGGGCCCGATGTAAAGAAGTTACGGTCATTTGTGTGTTAGTATTTTTACAAAACGACGAAATCCTGAAGCATTTTTTTAAAAGTTCCGGTAGTTTTAATGGGAGTTCTAGTAACGCCCCGGCGAGTTCTATCGATAATTCTAATAACATTTTTTGATAGGACCCGATGTAAAGAAGTTACGTCCATTTTTGTGTTAGAATTTTTACAAAACGACGAAGTCCTGAATGCAATTTTTTAAAAGTTTTGGTAGTTCTAATGAGCTTTCTAGTAGCACCCGGACGTGTTCTATCGATAACTCTAATAAAAAAAATTTATAAGACTCGAAGTAAAAAAGTTACGCGTATTTTTGTGTTAGCGCTTTTACAAAACGACCAAGACCTATAAGTAATTTTTTTAAGTTCCGGTAGTTCTAATAGGAGTTCTAGTAGCACCCGGACGAGTTCTATCGATAACTCCAATAACATTTTTGAATAAGACTTGAAGTAAAAAAAGTTACGAGGTTTTCTTGTGTTTGCTAAACCAATGTCCTGAATGCAATTTCTTTAAGTTTTGATAGTTTAGTAAAAAAATTAGTATCTCTCTTAGTTTTACATCGAACGTTTGCTTGCTATTACTTGCCTCTTCGATTTACATTTACTACAGTGTGAATCTGTTTGGCACTCATAGCGGAACCTTTTTCCAACATTTTCTCAGAAATGTTTTTAAAAACATTATTAGAGAGAGGTAATACTTTACCAGCATCGTCTATTGTTTTAAACTCACGTTGAGGCAAAATATTAGTTAAAACGTGTACGTCATACATCTTGGATGATGTTTCGGACAATGTATAATTCTCTACTCGTCCGATGAATGGTCAAACGACAAAGTAAACTTATGAAAACGCTGCTACTACGCTATCGACAATATAGAAAAAACTAATTATTATACATATAGAGTATCATTAACGTATTTATGAAAATTATGTTACCTGTTATCCAACAGTTTCTTTATTATTCACAGAAATGTTTCAGGTTTTCACACAAACTGTAAAAGTTTTATAAAGACGACACTTTTCGAACGAGCTCGCCGTAGTTTGAGACTGAACTGAGCATTAAACAAATATAAGAATATATACAGGGTGTTTGTAGATCGCTAGACCGCTCGTAACTTCGTTAATAATCGAGATATCGAAAAGAAGTTTCTTTTGTTTTAAATGGTAGTATACAACCTAAAAATTGACGTAAACCAATTTAAGCCATGGCCTCCTATTTTTAAGTAATACACAACTTTGGTTTTTAAAATGGCACACCCTGTATATTTTTAGACATTTGATATCAGCACTAAAAGTGCTTTATGGTAGCATTCTAAAATTTAAATTTTGGGACTTATTTTTTTTCAAAATTAAAAAAAAATGTTTAGCCAAGTAGGCCATGAATTACGCAAAATCACTAACAATCGAACAAGAAATGCAAAACAAACTCCACTTGGCTCTAAAAATTTCTCATGGCCGAGTTATAGCACCAAACGTACTAAAACAATTGAAAACTGTTTTTTTTTTTAAATTAAACAATATGAGTTTCATTAAACAGTTGAAAACTACAACAAAAGGGCTTTCCAGCCATTTCGTTTAAAAGTAGCTTTCAAAAAATCAAAAATAAGTAAAACAGTTTAAAAATAAATGTTATTGTTAATGAAACTCATATTATTCCATTTAGAAAACATAGTTTTCAATTGTTTTGGCACGTTTGGTGCTATAATTCGGTCATGAGAAATTTTTAGAGCCAAGTGAAGTTTGTTTTGCATTTCTTGTTCAATTGTTAGCGATTTTACGTAATTCATGGCTTACTTTGGATAAAAAATAGTTTTCATTTTGAAAAATAATAAGTTCCAAAATTTAAATTTAAGAATGCTATCATAAAGCACTTTTAGTGCTGATTTCAAATGTCTAAAAATATACAGGGTGTTCCATTTAAAAAACCAAAGTTGTGTATCACTACGTAAAAATAGGACGCCATGGCTTAAATTGGTTTACGTCAATTTTTAGGTTTTATACTGGCATTTAAAACAAAAAAAAATTAATTTCGATATCTCGATTATTAACTAAGTTACGAGCCGTCTAGCGATCTACAAACACCCTGTATATACAAGAGCCCGTCGTTACCTAAACATCCCACCAAGAACTTCCGAAGAAATTTTAAAGAAATTGCTTCTAGGATCTAGTCGTTTTGTAAAAGTCTTAACACAAAAATCCGCGTAATATTTTTATTGCGAGTCTTATCAAAATTTTGTATTAGAGTTATCGATAGAACTCGCCGGGGTGCTACTAGAACTCCCATTAGAACTACCGGAACTTTTAAAAATTTGCTCTCAGGACTTCGTCGTTTTGTAAAAATACTAACACAAAAATGGACGTAACTTCTTTACATCGGGTCCTATTAAAAAATGTTATTAGAGTTATCGATAGAACTTGTCGGGGTGCTACTAGAACTCTCATTAGATCTACCGGAACTAAAAAATTAAAAACATGTTTTTTTCAGTTTTATAAAAAAATATTGTTTTGAAAATCTTTTTTTTTTTGTTAGAGTTCTAGTAGCACCCCCGCGAGTTCTATCGAAAAGTGTAATGACATTTTTGAATAAATATGACTGAAAAACAGTTATAGTGGTATTTGTCCGAGGAAAATGTGAAGTTAGCACCCCAAATTTTCTATCCCCATTTTTTTCTATTAAATACATAGAACTATTTTTTAAAATAGCCTAGAACTCTAGAACTCTTTGGGGTGCAACGGGAACTCTTGAAAAATATAACATTTTTGGAAGTTGTGGTGCTAACTTCACAGGGGTAGGCTAGGCACATTTAACATTTGGAAAGTTTATGATTCATTCAAAATTGCACACAAACAACCCCTTTTTGTAACTGAGCCTCCAACATTTTGGTTCATTCTTGTCTCAGAGCTGCTTTGACTTGCATCGAGTGAGTGATTTGAAAATTTGTGGTCTTCGGTGTTTCTAATTAGTATTTTTTAAAAATTACAATTTAAATTTTACCCATTTTAAAAGATTTTACAGTACAGAACCAACTACAACGAGAAATTGAATACGTAACGGTTTTTATGCATTTAAGGTTAAACGAATTTATGAAAGGCACGATTTTACACACACATTTGCGCATGTGCTGTCGTAAATTTCCTAACCCAAAATATGTCTGTATAAACACCCGTTTTTCTTCTTAAGACTAGTACTAAGACTAAGGCTATTACTATGTTAGGGCTAAGAACGCTGTATAAACCAGCCTTATTACTATTAGCTGGCTTAGAATTGCCATGGTATACCCCTATAATGAACGGGAAACTAACATGTGAGCAAACGAAAATGAAGTCGAGCTTGGCTTTGAAATATTTTTTATGAATAATATGTTGGTGGCACTGTAAGTCTATGTCGAATTCGAGGTTAGCAAGTTAGATTTTGCATCAGTCTGTGTCAAAACTGACAGAAAACCTAACCTACTAACTTCGAATTTGACATAGACTTACAGTGCCACCAACATATTATTCATAAAACAAATATTTCAAAGCCAAGCTTGATTTCATTTTCGTTTGCTCACATGTTATTTAGTTCATGTATGTTTGCTAAAATACACCAAGATTGTGTAATTGTACTTTTCGCGAGGGGTAAACCATCTATATTAATATTTAAGATCTTGTCTGGTATATGTAATAGTAAATTACCCTTTTCCAAAGTATTTAAAATGTCTTCACTAATTTCCCAAATGGCAGTAATTTGCTAATTTCCCTACTCAATATCGGCTTTTTTCTTTGGAGTATTTAAAACTGTTCTACCGTCTAAAGGTAGGTTATGTCCGCATTTGTCTAATATTTTAAGCAATTCACTGAGACATTTAAAATTTACATTAAATTGAAGACTCCACTTACACAAATCGTGTAACTTTTGTGGCTGTTAAGCCATATTTGGTTCTGACAGGCTTCAGCCGTGGTATAGTGTAACTTTGTATTTAAGACAATTGGCTTCAAAGCCGCTTTTCAAAGCTAACTTCAGTGTACAAATGTGTGTTTATGTCTGGAACTCAAGTGGAATGTAAACAAACGCCGAGGAGAGGCACTCGGCGAAATAGTTCTTGTTTATGCTTTGTTAGTCCAGCATCACTATTTATTCTGCATTTCAAGTGATACAGTTTTTCGTGGTTGATCGTTAGTTATCATTTTCTCGTTTTGACATACAAATCTGCATAAATTATATGTGTAAAATTAGTTCGTTGGTAGATGCGGTAGGCAATAATTACAGTAATACGTTTTTTAATATTTACAAAATATTTTTTCTGATCGTTGTAGAACTTTGAATTACATAAATGGATCCATATGAAACAGAAAGAATAAATTGAGAATATTGTACGAGGAAGTTCCGACTGATGAAGAGTATGAATTCTTTGAAAGTGATGATTCTTAGGCCGATGTAGATTTTGCAGTTGGCAGTGATCACCAGACGGATACTGATGAAGATATCCCAGACGGTGATGATGTTGAAGAGCACAAAGAAAATAGCAGCGACGAAGGTAGTTCTCAAGAAGACAGACGCCTCTATTATTATGCAAAAGATGCTACTTAATGGAGGAAAGAAGTGCTGCCACTCAATATTCGAACCCGTCAAAGACACATTGTAAGGCATTTGCTGGGAGTGATAACAGATGCAAAAAATGGACTGTCCCCCATGCAATGCTGGACATATTGTTTTAGCAATATAGTGGATATTATTGTTGAAAATACCAACTTGTACATTCGAAAAATTTCTGAAAGATATAAAATTACATACGACACGAAAGAAACAAATCCAGAAGAAATTCAGGCACTTTTTGGATTGTTATACTTGCTGGTTGTCAGCATGGGGGTTGAAAAAATCTGGCGGAATTTTAGGATGACGATGGACCAGAAGCTGAAATATTTCCTGCTGCAATGGCTCAAAGAAGACTGCTATTTTTACATTGCGACGACATCACTACTCGAGAAAGACGGCAATTAGACAAATTAGCAGTAGTAAGAAAAGGAATTTAATAATACTTGCTAAAAAAATTACTCTGTACGAAATTGTGCTACTTAGAGGAAATGCTTTTAGCTTTTCGTGGAAGATGCAGCTTCAAAATGTATATTCCCAACAAGTCCGCTAAATATGGGCTAAAAGTTCCCTGGGGGATGGTGGAACATCTTATACTTTCCACTTGGAAATTTATACTGGTGTCCAACCGGATGGTCCTTTCAAAACCAACAACTCTAGAGCAGCCGTCACTGAAAGAATGTGTGCCCATTTGAGTGGATCTGGAAGAAATGTGACCATAGACCGATGATTTACCAGTTATGAAATTGTTACAGGCGTATTAATAAAAGAACACCGCCTAGTAGTTCTTGGGACAATTAAGTCAAATCGCAAAGGGCAGCCAAAATCATCTGTATTTGCATTTACGCTCCTAAATCCGGAGTTGATGTGGTCCATCGAATGATACGCGCCTTAAAGGAGGGTTCAGACTTGTGTAGTATCATCGCATCGAATCATGATCGCCTTTATACGATATGCAGATACGCCGACGGATTGTTTTCAACCCCGTTTACTCGCATCCGTAATATGTGCCTTTTATTTTTCCACTGTAGTACATCCGTATCTTTTAGTTCCAAGTCGTCTCCCGAGAAAATAATGTCGTTATCGGTAGAGTTGATTGCTGCCAGTTACATTTTTCTTCACTGTAATGTCAGCTCCTAGCTCGTCTCCCAATTTTCGCCCAGTCGGGTTAGATCTTTTAAGTTTTGCAGCCAAGTTTTTGATGGTCTACCCCTTCTATTTTTGTCCTCAGGTTCCTCTCTCAGGATCTTTTTGGGTATTCTCGTTTCTTTCATTCTGGCCATGTGTCCCAGCCACCGTAGTCTTCCGTGCTTTATTATAGTAGCACTAATGATTAAGCTTGTTCATCATATCGAGACATGCAGATCGGGATTGTTTGGGTTTTGCCGTCCACACCACCTGTATCCAGATCACGTATCATTTCTTTGATATTACGCTGAAATACCGACTCCTGGTGGATAAATGTCGTGTCGTATCAGCTTGACACGAATATATGATACGCAAAAGCGATACGTCCCCCCGTACAAACTTTACCGATCTTGATATGCGATCACGATACGATACGATGATCTGACACAAGTCTGTAGCCACCTTTAACGGTGTTGATCGCAATACTCGACGCTGGCTTTTGGCATTTCTGCAAGTTTTGCAAAGCCTGTTTATGTATGGAACATATCCAAGCCTGCTGCCGGGAATCTTCCGATGATGAAGTTTAACCCCTTCCTTTTCTGATCAGATTTTTTAAAAATCAGTGTGTTTTTCTCTTAATTTGTTTAATGAACTAACTATACACCGTGGTTTTTTTATCGCGTTACAGCATGCAGGTAACAAAATGCACATGTATTGGTAACTCCGTTACTTAAAATTTTAAAATTAATTTTGAAATCTTAAACGCCAGTGTCAGTACTTGTCGAATTTAGGTCAATTAACCATTTAAAATTTGTGTTAAAACCATCGCGATGATTTTTGCAAATGAAAAAAACAGAAATGATATTGATCTATGGTGAGTGCAGAAATAATGCTGATTTGACAGTGCAGCTGTATATAGTGAGAGGTATCCCCACAGACAAGCTCCATCTCATAGCACATTTAGGCTCTTGGAACAGAATTTGCGTCAATATGAAAGCTTCAAAAAGCCAAAAATTAGGGTGAGACATGTTGTTATTTCAGAAACCGAGGCAGCAGTGATTGAGATGGTAACACACAACCCCCATAACAGTCAAAGTGATGTCGCAAGAACTGTAGGCATAAGCAAATATTCAGTATTTAACATTTTAAAAGCCAATGAGTTCCACCCATATCACATGATGCTGGTACATCTGTCTGAGGAAGGCTATCCACGTAGACTACGTTTCTGCCAATTTCTAAGAAACCAATTAGCTGAAAATCCAAACTTTCTAAGCCAGTTGTTTTTTTCTGATGAAGCTAGCTTCAGCAATAATGATGTTGTAAATCGAAATAATTTGCATTATTATGCACAAGAAAATCCCCACTGCACATTTGACGCCATTAATTATATTTATTTATTGTTACAAGTATTGTTCAGTATTACTTGTATTTGTTTTCATAAATATTAAAAAAATACTACTAAAACGTTTAATTTTAATGAATGTAATAACGCTGCCACAAATATATTTATTTATTTAAAATATCAAAGTGATAAATCGCGCATGAAAAACTGCACAGGATAATTGTACTTAAATGAGACTGTACTGACACTGGCGTCTTAGATTTCAAAGTTAATTTTAAAATTTTAAATAAAGAAGTTACCAATACGGGGCCTGGACACAACGCCCACTGGTCACAAACCCCAACTCAGAATTTGGTCATAACGCCCAACTTCGATTCTGGTCACAACGCCCAACTTGGTCACAACGCCCAATTTTGATTTTGGTCACAACGCCCAACTTGGTCATAACGCCCAAAAACGATATTGGTCACAACGCCCAACTTTGATTCTGGTCACAACGCCTAACTTGGTCAAAACGCCCACTTTTGATTCTGGTCACAACGCCCAACTTGGTCATAACGCCCAAGTTTGATTTTGGTCACAACGCCGAACTTTGATTTTGGACATATCGCCCAGGCGGCACAGAAAGTAAGAACAATGTGTATCTAAAATGAATAATAATAAATTAAACTTTTAAGATGAGGTAATAGTTAGGAAAATTTTCAAGTTCCCGTAAGTAGTATTAATATTATTTATTACGAAGGAGGTTCGAAAATATGAAAATGATGAAGAAAAAGGTACTCTTATTTTTCAAAATACAGTGTGGTCCATTAAGTGTGCAACAAATGGGAAATTTTTTTATTAGTTGTAAAACCGAAATTTAAATACCGCCAAAAGTTAGTGCATGTTCGATAACCATATCAGATGCCCTTAGAATGGCTTCACGTCAAACAATATACAGGGCAGGACAAAAAATATGAAATTCGTTCAAGAATAAAGTTACCTTATTTTAAAAAATATAGCAAAATTTTGTTGATAAAAATTGTTTAGAATCAAAAGTTATGCTCAAATACAAAGTCACGGCCTCCTATTCGAATTTTGATTCTTTTTTTGGAAAATTTTGTATTATCCCCGTATGATACATATTTTTATTATTCTGATTTTATTAAGAGTTTCTCATATGTAAATTATTATTAGTAAAGCATTTGCCTTGTTAAGAAGAATATTTGCGAAATTCTAAAGTTCTGTTAAATATCGTTGCAACAAACATGAAGTGGACGCTTACCTAAAAAAATATAAATCCAAGTAAACTTTACAAATACGCTTTAAGTTGCTAAAAGTTATTTAAAAGGGATGTGGTTGTGGCTACTTTAAATACATATAAAATCAAAATAATAAAAATATGTATCATACAAGGGTAATACAAAATTTTCCAAAAAAAAAAAATCAATATTCGAATAGGAGGCCGTGACTTTGTATTTGAGCATAACTTTTAATTCTAAACAACTTTTCTCAATAGAATTTTGCTATATTTTTTGAAATAAGGTAACTTTGTTCTTGAACGAATTTCATATTTTTTGTCCTGCCCTGTATATTGTTTGACTTGAAGCCATTCTAAGGGCATCTGATATGGTTATCGAATATGCACTAACTTTTGGCAATATTTAAATTTTTTAGTACAACTAATAAAAAAATTTCCCATCTGTTGCACACTTAATGGACCACACTGTATACTAAATGTTAATTGGAAGTATTTGTTATAACATATCTATTAATAGTTATTTAACAAACAAGTATGTTAATGAGAGCGATTCATAATCGAGACATTTTAATGCGCGAGCGCGTTAATTGTAGATATTATTAATCCCCCATTAACATACGAGTTAGTTACAATATCTTTCCGTTGATCGTACATTATTATTTTGAAGAAAATCTAATTTTATTCCATGAAAAGAATTTGACACTTAAAGTTTTGACATGAATGGTACCGGTGGACCATAAATGGTTGTGATTTTTTTCTTAGGTTGGCACTGTTTATGTTGGTGACATTGTAAGTCTATGTCAAATATGAGGTTAGCAGGTTAGGTTTTGAGTCAGTTTGTGTCAAAACTGACCCAACACCTCGCCTGTTAACCTCGAATTTGACATAGACTTACAGTTCCACCAACATAAACAGATTTTTAATATCGTTTATTAATAAAAAATCATTCATTAATAAGTGTCATTAATAGACGATTCTCTATACATTAATGAAACCCATAAATAAACGATCAACGGAAAAAATTATAATTGATTTTAAATTGTTATTTGGTCCCTTTTGTTATTAAATTATTTAAAAATTTTACACAAAAATGAAATTTGTTTGCACTGATTTCGAATCACGTAATATCCTGGTTGCTAAGTGAGGGGAAACTCAGGTTTGACAGTACACGTTTATCGTATCCGTTGATAAGTTAACTTTGAAGTATTTCATTTGGTAATACACAGCGTGGTAAGAAAAAAATAGGAGCAACCAGAAAAACATGTTTTCGGAGCAAGTAACTGTGACTTTATGTTTGACACCTACTTTTAACCTTTTTAAATAAATTTTTTGTCTATTTTGAAAAATAACGGTGCTTTTTTCTTGAACCATTTTCATATTTTTGAACCTCCCCTGTATACGAATATATTTACATTTTGGCAAGTGCATTTTTAGTTTGAGAAGATGTAGAAACTTGTATCAGGAATAAAACACTCTGATAAATGGATGATAAAAAATCCATGTGTTACAAATTTATGAGGGACAGTATATGTTATATTATACAGATTGGTGGTGGATAGTGTGAACATAGGCAGTCCATTGAGCTAGAATACAGTTTATGGGCTTTGTATGCGTTAGACAGATGTAGACATATATGATTTAAAATCTAGTATCCTAGAATTCAGTGTTCTCTAAAAACAAAACCTTTTGATTCTGCGAATAGTAGATGTTAATCGCATATAGGTCTATTTATGCCTAACGCATACAAAGTCCATAAACTGTATTAACACACATTTGATTACTTACCTATGTTCACATTTTCCGCCACCAATCTGTATATTATGATATATAACACTGGAATGGGAAAAAATCCTCTTACTCATGATACCACATACAACTATGGATTTCATCTACAAAAATACAATTTTATGGTTATTACATTTGCTACACACGGGAATTTATTCGCACGTAAAAAAAAATTATAAATACTTCACAGCAGGGTGGTACAGGAATCGTCTAGTCGTGTAGCAAACGTTTGCCAAGCTAGGTCCTGAGCAGGATGGGGTGGGTTGTCCGGAAGCGCCACTGGTTTGAGACGGTCCAAACCAGAAAACCTACAGGTGGCCGTGTAAATTCCTAAACCACTAGCTGTTTCACAAAAAAAAAATAATAAAAGACAGAAAACACCAAGACTCGAAATAACCTAGTTATTTATTTACAGTTTGTACACATTCAAAATTCTGTGTCATACTTGGAAAAGGCAACACAATTCTGTGATTAAATGGAATAGTTTGTAAATGTAATCTTAGTGGTATGTAATGTACAAGATTTTATATTAATAAAGTCGAAAATGTAACTACGATAATCGCAATTCGTTCGAGTACCCGTGTATCAACTACGATAGTGACTTAAATATAATTAAAAACAGCGATACCGGAATGCGGGAGAATAGCAAGATCTAAATCGCTTGATTAATTAAGTAAATAATCTATCTAGTCGCGAACCTCTTCAAATTGGTACCATTTCGCCTAGGGGAGTGCTAATACACATAAAATTGTGTATTTACGGTGCTCATATTATGTTAAATGTCAAATTGATGCTCCCGGAGACCTCGCCATAGTTTAAATTTTCGAACATCGACAAGTACTTGAAACTTGAACGCGACTAAAGCAGTACTACCAACGTAAAGATATTAAATGCATAGAATGACATTATTCTATTCCACAAAAGTAATTGCACGTGATGTACAACGAAGTTATACAATATTCCGCATGTAAAACGGCATGAATTTCGCTAGCATATACCTAGGTAAGTACAATACATAAAGTAAAGATCATAGTGCCATGACGAACGATATTTTCAGTTCAATAAACACCAAAAGGTAGATAACACTAGGTGTTGTAGATATCTGGATTGTGCACAGAACGGCCGCTACATCAACAGCTATGGGGGATAGCTATTAAGATGTCCACCAGCTTGAATGACCTCCAAAGAGTCGGGCCTTTATCTAACTTTGCGGGTGAGCAAACGTAGTCGAGTGCAGTCACCATGGGGAGAAGCCTTGCATGCGAACTACCACAAGTGCTGAGGGGGTCGGATTGGAACGGAATTGTTGCTCCAGGTGCCTTAGCCAAGTAACATCAATGCCACAGGCATAATAGATCCCGAAAAATCGGAAAACGATACAGCAAACTAGGACGAGGAGGCCTAAATACGAGACGTTATCGAAAAATGTTCAACGGCAACCATAAATTAACATACCAGAGTTGTAATGTGGCCTCGAGTAAGTAAATTGCAGAAATATATATTTATCCCAATACAATCGGATTCATTTTAGCAATATAACACCCATTTCCTATTTCTGGATGGCAGATTCCTCAAAGAAATATGGAAACTACGTAATCCACTTAAGTGAAAATTTCCAAAGATCACATGCAGCTCCAAAAAGGAAAACTTAAAAATGGTCGCCGGAAATCGTACTATCAAAACAATTTTCAAAACTGTTACTCAAAATTCCCTAAAAATCAAGGATTTTCCAAAAGTCCCAAAAATTGCAAAAATGAGTATGCAACCAAAGCTACACCTAACGTATGCAGGTGAATCTAACTATATGAATGTATTTAAGCTAAGAAATTATCCAAACAATCCTTACTGTATCTAAATGTAAAATTACACGTAACATGGTATAACTAGAATGTTAAAACTTTTTTTGAATAACTGACTACCCACTGCATTCGTATCGAAAAGGTGCCAGAAGAACGTCAAATTACTTTTATCTATTTTTATAAGTAAGCGCGCTGTTGTCAAAAAACGAAAACTCGAAAACTTCAATTGTTGTTTATAACTCGAAAACAAAAGACGGTAGCCCATTTTGGTTTCAACCATTAAGCTTTTCTCGAAAAAAGAGTTCGAAGATGGGGGTCCATTTTTCGAATCTAGGAAAAAAGTGCCGAGTAAAAAAGTGCCGGCGGAAGAAAGTGCCGCGGAGAAAACTGCCGGCGGAAAAAACTGCCGGTGGAAAAAATGCGGCGAAAAAAATTCGAATTATTCAAGCCCCTTAATATACTTTTGTTCTAAAATAATTACGGAAGAAATAAAATTAAAATTTAATATTAAGAATTTATGTTTATTAATAGTTATTAACTGCTAAATAAAATACAAGCTTATTATAAATGGTTACAAAAAAACTAATATTTTATAATTAACTCTAAGCTATTCATACACTTGGAATCTAATGGAATGTCCTATGGCACGTAAAAAAGTTTCATTATTGTGTTCATTTTCATGTTGAATACACAAGTTTTTTAAACGTTGTTGCATTTTTCGAACTCTTTCCTTTTTTCTTCTTTGAATGCATTTCATTTTGGTGTTGCAACAGTTTGGTTTCATCTGTTGCAACTTCTTGTCGCATTTTTTCAATTAGTGTCCAAATACCTGGATGTTTATGTCCTACAAGATTTGAGAATCTATGGTTCCAACCTTCTGTTTGATTATTGGTCCGGTCTTGATCGTTTATGGTGGCCTCTCGCACGTTCCATAGGGTTGGCGGAAACATAGGCGGAATATTTCGTAGTCTCAGCATGTCCTCTGGATTGCCCCCAACTCGCCGAAATGTACCTGACACGTACGTGCAGTCAAAGCAATCAACTAAATCATCTAATTGTGGTGGTATTAGCAAACAGAAAAGAATCGACAAATCTAAAAATAAGTGAAATGATCACTTTTTGTGATAAATTTGTGGAATTATACAGTACGGAGACGTACTGTATGGTTGGGTTACAAAGAGGGAAAAAAAGTTTATTTTCGACTTCTCAAAAAAAATCACTCTTTATAAAAAACGCTGCTTGTTCTCAAACTAAAAATGCACTTCTCCAAATTTAAATATCCCCTTCCGTATACGGGGGAGGTTCTAAAATATGAAAATGGCTCAAGAATAAAGCGCCCTTATTATTCAAAATATACAATGTTATTTGAAAAAGTTGCTTAGAATTAAAAGTAGATGTCACATATAAAGTGCCAGCCACCTGCTCTAAAAAACAATTTCCACTGGTTTTTCTTATTCTACTACCCTGCGAATTACCAAACGCGATACTTCAAAGTTAATTTATTGACGGATACGATAAGAGTGTATTGTCAAATTTGAGTTTCGGTCACTTAACCTGAAATTTGTCTCGCCCGAAATTGATGCTAAAAATCTCATATTTCTGTCGACAAAGACACAAGTATCTTAAAAATATTAATAATACGCGATCCAAACATTAATAGCAATTCAAAGCAATTATATTTTTTAATAGAAATGTTATAACAAATATTTCCAATTAACATTATTGTATATTTTGGAAAATAAGGGTACTTTATTCTTGAGCCATTTTCATATTCTCGAACCTCCTCCGTATACGGAAAGGGATATTTAAATTTTGACAAGTACATTTGTAGTTTGAGAACAAGCAGGGTTCTTTTTATAAAGAGTGATTTTTTGAGAAGTCAAAAATCAACTTTTTTCCCTCATTGTAACCCAATCCGGGGACATACTGTATAACAATTTTGTATTTTATAATATATTTCGTCATTTGTTACTTACCTTAAAAGATTTGTTGGTGCTAATTGCACTTAAGATGGTAGACATAATCCACATGCACTTTAGATAACAATCTTCAAATTGAAATATTTCTACGTATTATGTATAAATCTGGATTCCTGTCGATTTGGGAACAGTTAAGCACAATACATGTTCAAATACTGCATAATACTGCAATGCAGAGATTTTTAAAAATAAAAGGGTAACTTCCAGTTTCTTTTTAATGTTGTAAACCTTCTTCGTCGGGTTATTACTTTATTATTATTTTCCCCCATCGACACTTTTTTCCGTCGGCACTGTTTTCCAGGCACTTTTTTCCGCGGAACTTTTTTCCGCTACCCCATTTTTCCGTATCTCCTATAGTTATCGAGATTCCTTATGAAAACATCGAAATTGCCTTAAACCTGTAGCCTCTGCGACAGCGACCACGCTTGTTCACGAAAATAAATTTGAGCCCCCTTAGCAAAAGAAAATATAATTTGGTATTGTAGGTATCCGAATGTTAAGAATTTGCTAACTCTTGTAATGTCTATGACGTATTCTGAATTTCCACCCATTGAGTTTTCCGTCGAAATTTTAATGCCTCTAATGTTCTCTCGCGGAAGGCACGTTGGGTTGAAATGACAGAAGTGGCATTGGCGTAACTAGCGGGGGGGCCAGGGGGGCCAGGCCCTCCCCAGAGTGCTGTCTGGCCCACCCCAGAAAAATAGAAGTTAAATACATTTAAAAATCTGCTTTTTTTATTAACCTATTTACACTAAGAGGTTGGTAATCGACCCTCACACGTTCTTACATTTTCTGGCGTAAAAACACTATAGTATAAATATCATATGTTGGACGGATGACTCTAATGAATAATAATATACTAGAGAAAACGTTATTAATTAGCTAATAATTGCTTTGAAAACCCTGCTTTCGTCTGAATATTTTTTTTTAGTTAAATTTACACCATTTTTCTTAGTTTTTCTCAAGTTTTCTACAAATAAAGGATCAATTTATGTGCACAGAAAAATACAATTGCAATTATTTCATATGCGGGTAATGAGTTGAAAACTTGAGTGCATCGGTGACTACTCCCTGGGCACATACAGCTAGCTGCCTATTATAGACTCGTCCAGTTCAGACTTAAGGTGACTTGCTTTTAGATGTTTGCCTTGCCTAAAGAGTTGAGTTTATAGCTTTAAAGAGTACGATCCAGAATTTTATGTTTAATAGTGTTTTATGTACCGCAAAGAACATTTTGTGGTGTTTGAATTTTCAGAGTTGCTAGTTCAAAATAGAATAAAAAGATATCACAATAACAATTAAGAGGATATTGCTGATTTCAAGAAAGTATTTGCTTCGAGGATACGGAAAAAAATAAAAATTGTGGCTCAAAAACGTGCAAATGGAAACCAAGTGATGTTTCTCCTGGAATAATATTTTTTACCGTCAACCTCATTGAGTTGCAAGAAGTAATCTATTACGTTTTTATGTTGTTTATGAACGGAGAAAAATTTATTGATATGCTCCTTAGACATGTAGTATTACGAAAGTAAGTAGCACCCATAATTTCTGCAAACTAATAGATCAAGTGCATCATGGAAATGTAACAGTTCAAATTTAGTTACTATACAGTTAGTTTTGAAATAAGTGTTGTGCATCAAAAATTAACATAACGGGAGAAAATTTTAGTGCCATGATGTACTATGACTTTAAAAGTTTCCTATCTCTGAAAGAAATGTGACTTCGTGCTGCTTTTGGTGGCCGAGCGTATATTTCTCGTTTAATGAATTTAAATCTGAACGAGTTTCAGTCAGCGACGATTTTTGCGAAGGACAAATTTCAGCAGTTACTGATACGAACGTAGACGCTGTGCGGAGAATGCTTCAATATGACAATCGAGTCACTTATAGAATTATTAAAAGCATCTTGGACATTGGCATGACTGCAATACACAAGATTTTACATACTCATTTGGGTGTAAGAAAAGTCTGTCTTGGGTGGATACCACACAGTTAACAGACACACAGAAACACAAGTACAGCATGTGGAACATTATAAGAAATATGATGAAGGTAGATCTAAAGCAGTTTACATCATAACTGGTGACGAAAGCTGGATATATGCATTTGAACTGGAATCTAATCGGCAGTCAGCACAATGGATGTTTCCAACAAATCCTAATCCAGTTAAAGTGAAGCGATCTTGAAGAGTTGGTAAGAAAATAATTGCTTGTTTCTTTTCAAAATCAGGACGTATCACAACTGCCGTGCTTAAAAATAAACGTAGGGTTACTGCAGAATGATAAACAACTACTCGTATATGCCTGCCAGACGTTATTCAAAAAGCTCGGCTTATGGCGCCCAAGAGGTGAGATCGTTCTGCACCATGACAATGATTCTAGTCATACCGCACATCAAATAAAATAATTTTTAGGGACTTTCGAGTTCAAATTGCTAAGTTATCCCCCATTCAGTTCCGACCTAGCACCTTCCGATTACTTTCTAGTTCCTCCATTAAACGATAAAATGCGTGGTGTGTGATTTGGAACTCCCGAAGATGCTGTGAAAAGCTTCTCAAGTGACTCAAAAAGTGTGGAATTTATGTTTTGAAAATTGGTTTTACCGAATGGGTAAATTTTGAGTTTAAGGGGGAGTATTTTGAAAAAATAATAAAAAAAATGTTGTTTACTAAACTTTGTTTTATTAGACTGCAGAAATTTACGGGACTGACCTCGTATAACGGCATCAACGAACAAGCAAATAAATTTATGAGAAAAAGTTATGTATGTACGTAAATTCAGGTCTTCATAGGTATACATAGGTATTGACGATGGTTGGCTGGGGGGCCTGGCCCTCCCCAGCCAAAAATCCTAGTTACGCCAATGAGAAGTGGTTAAATTGCTAGTTATCTTTATACAGATTGGTGGCGGAAAATGTGAACAAAGGTAATCAAATGGGTTGGAATAGTTTATGGGCTTCGTATGCGTTAGACGGAAATAGACATATGATTTAAAATCTACTATCATAGGATTCAGTGTTTTCTGAAAACAAAACACCTTCATTCTGCGGATACTAGATGTTAATCGCATATAATTATTTCTGTCTAATGCATACAAAGCTCATAAACTGTATTCCAACTCATTTGATTACCTTTGTTCACATTTTCCGCCACCAATCTGTATAAAGATAACTAGCAATTTAACCACTTCTGTCATTTCAGCCCAACCTGCCTTCCGCCAGAGAACATTAGAGACATTAAAATTTCGACGGAAAACTCAATGGGTGGAAATTCAGAATACACATTACAAGACTTAGCAAATTCTTAACATTCGGATACCTACAATACCTAATTATCTTTTCTTTTGCTAAGGGGGCTCAAATTTATTTTCGTGAACAAGCGTGGTCGCTGTCGCAGAGTTTACAGGTTAAGGCACTTTCGATGTTTTCATAGGGTATCTCGATAACTATTGGAGATATGGAAAAATGGACCCCCATCCTCGAACTCTTTTTTCGAGAAAAGTTTAATGGTTTAAACCAAAATGGGCTACCGTCTTTTGTTTTCGAGTTATAAACAAAAATAGATTTTTTCGATTTTTCGTTTTTTGACAATATCTCGCTTATTTATAAAAATAGATAAAAGTAATTTGATGTTCTTCTGGCACCTTTTCGATACGAATGCAGTGGATAGTCAGTTATTCAGAAAAAGTTTTAAAATTCTAGTTATACCATAAAATTGTATTTTTCCCATTCCAGTGTTATATATCATAACAAGCAATCCAGTGAGACAAATGTCTCATAAAAAAAACAAAAAAGACCGTTTTTCAAATAGAACGCGTATTAAATAAAAACTGTACCCAGACCTGGAAGGTGTCAAAGTGGTTGCCTAACCGATCGACGTTTTAAGGCGCAGAGGGTCGCAGCTCCGTTTGGCTGCTGAAACATTTTTATTTAATACGCGTTCTATTTGAAAAACGGTCTTTTTTGTGATTTCTCGAAAACCGGAAGTGTCACGTGACTGAAATTCGGTTCCTGAGCTGACATGACCATTCCAAACATATAACTTTCATAACTTTTTTCTCTATCTCTTACGGTTTGGCTGCTGAAACAGCGTCCCGGACGGACGGACAGACAAGTCTACAGCGTCCCGGACGGACGGACAGACAAGTCTATTATATAAAGGATATACAGATTGGTGGCGGAAAATGTGAACATAAGTAATCAAATGTGTGTGAATACAGTTTGTGGACTTTGTATGCGTTAGGCATAAACAGACCTATATGCGATTAACATCTAGTATTCGTAGAATTAAAAGGTTTTGTTTTTAGAAAACACTGAATTCTAGGGTACTAGATTTAAATCATATATGTCTACATCTGTCTAAAGCATACAAAGCCCATAAACTGTATTCTAGCTCAATGGACTGCCTATGTTCACACTATCCACCACCAATCTGTATAATATAACAGATACTGCCCCTCATAAATTTGTAACACATGGATTTTTTTATCATCCATTTATCAGAGTCTTTTATTACTGATACAAGTTTCTACATCTTCTCAAACTAAAAATGCACTTGCCAAAATGTAAATATATTCGTATACAGGGGAGGTTCAAAAATATGAAAATGGTTCAAGAAAAAAGCACCGCTATTTTTCAAAATAGACAAAAATGTTATTTAAAAAGGTTAAAAGTAGGTGTCAAACATCAAGTCACAGTTACTTGCTCCGAAAACATGTTTTTCTGGTTGCTCCTATTTTTTTCTTACCACGCTGTGTATTACCAAATGAAATACTTCAAAGTTAACTTATCAACGGATACGATAAACGTGTACTGTCAAACCTGAGTTTCCCCTCACTTAGCAACCAGGATATTACGTGATTCGAAATCAGTGCAAACAAATTTCATTTTTGTGTCAAATTTTTAAATAATTTAATAACAAACGGACCAAATAACAATTTAAAATCAATTATAATTTTTTCCGTTGATCGTTTATTTATGGGTTTCATTAATCTATAGAGAATCGTCTATTAATGACCCTTATTAATGAATGATTTTTTATTAATAAACGATATTAAAAATCTGTTTATGTTGGTGGAACTGTAAGTCTATGTCAAATTCGAGGTTAACAGGTTAGGTATTGGGTCAGTTTTGACACAAACCGACTCAAAACCTAACCTGCTAACCTCATATTTGACATAGACTTACAATGTCACCAACATAAACAGTGCCAACCTAAGCAAAAAAATCACAACCATTTATGGTCACCCGGTACCATTAATGTCAAAACTTTAAGTGTCAAATTCTTTTCATGGAATAAAATTAGATTTTCTTCAAATTAATAATGTACGATCAACGGAAAGATATTGTAACTAACTCGTATGTTAATGGGGGATTAATAATATCTACAATTAACGCGCTCGAGCATTAAAATGTCTCATTAACATACATACTTGTTTGTTAAATAACTATTAATAGATATGTTATAACAAATACTTCCAATTAACATTTGGGTATTTTGAAAAATAAGAGTACTTTTTTCTTCATCATTTTCATATTTTCGAACCTCCTTCGTATAGAAGTAGGGTATTTGCATTTTTGCAATTGCATTTTTAATTCGAGAAACTGCAGAGGTTTTAATCTTTTAATTGACAATAAAATGTTCTGATAAATGGATATATGAAGGACACTATAATATTATAAGCAACAATCAAACGTGATTAATTCTGTCAATCAAACGGTGGTATTGTAACAACGCAAAAACTTTGTTTAATCACGTATATTCTAAAGTCTTCAACTAGAAAATGACGAAATATAAAAAATTGTGAATTGTTGCTATAAAGTAGTGAAAATGAATAAATCGATCCCATACGACATATGTCACTGAAATGGGCGAAAATCCTCTTTCTCATAATGCCACAGCTAACTATGAGTTCCATATAAAAAATACAACTTTATATGTTATAATCCGAATTTAGAAACTTTTTGGACAACGCATTACGCTACTGAATTATTATGAAAAATAAATAATATTAATACTACTTACGGGAACTTGAAAATTTTCCTACGTATTACCTCACCTTAAAAGTTTAATTTATTATTATTCATTTTAGATACACATTTTTCTTACTTTCTGTGCCGCCTGGGCGATATGTTCAAAATTAAAGTTGGGCGTTGTGACCAAAATCAAACTTGGGCGTTATGGCCAAGTTGGGCGTTGTGACCAGAATCAAAAGTGGGCGTTGTGACCAAGTTGGGCGTTGTGACCAGAATCAAAGTTGGGCGTTGTGACCAAGTTGGGCGTTGTGACTAAAATCGAAATTGGGCGTTGTGTCCAAGTTGGGCGTTGTGACCAAAATCGAAATTGGGCGTTGTGACCAAGTTGGGCGTTGTGACTAAAATCGAAATTGGGCGTTGTGTCCGAGTTGGGCGTTGTGACCAAAATCGAAATTGGGCGTTGTGACCAAGTTGGGCGTTGTGACCAAAATCGAAATTGGGCGTTGTGACCAAATTGGGCGTTGTGACCAAATTGGGCGTTGTGACCAAAATCGAAATTGGGCGTTGTGACCAAGTTGGGCGTTGTGACCAAAATCGAAGTTGGGCGTTATGACCAAAACGGTGGTTTAAGTGGCGTCGATAGCTCTCTCCTATAACAGGCGTCGGGGGGCGTTGTGACCAAGTTGGGCGTTGTGACCAATATCGTTTTTGGGCGTTATGACCAAGTTGGGCGTTGTGACCAAAATCAAAATTGGGCGTTGTGACCAAAATCGAAGTTGGGCGTTATGACCAAAGCGGTGGTTTAAGTGGCGTCGATAGCTCTCTCCTATAACAGGCGTCGGTGGGCGTTGTGACCAATATCGTTTTTGGGCGTTATGACCAAGTTGGGCGTTGTGACCAAAATCAAAATTGGACGTTGTGACCAAGTTGGGCGTTGTGACCAGAATCGAAGTTGGGCGTTATGACCAAATTCTGAGTTGGGGTTTGTGACCAGTGGGCGTGTCCAGGCCCCACCAATACATGCCCATTTCGTACATGCATGCTGTAACGCGATAAAAAACTACAGTGTATATTACTATTTAAAATTTTTGTTTTCTTATACATTCTTAGAAACAGGATTTAAAAAATATATGTAAAAAATTAACAAATCTTCTAAAACTAAAGAATAATTAGTAATTAATATTTTTAAGATATAATTTTTGTGTAGCATTATGATGAATAAAGTAAATTTACAAAAATTTAAAAAATAAATAAAAAAATGCATGTCAATTAATGTTATTCCTATATATAATTTGTTTCTGACAGGCTTTATTCGTAGGCTTGTGTAATTTTAAAACCACCCGTGGAAAGGAGGGTTAATATGGCTGCAAAGTGAGCATCTTCGCTATCAGTGAAGACATTATTTGGACGAAACTCGTAATTAACCGATAAAAATTATGTATGGGTTCAGTGGAAGCAGTGGCGTAACAAGACGGTTTGGCGCCGGTGTGCAAGAATAAATGAGAGCCGCTGTAGATAAGAAGTTTCAGAAAAAAGAGGGGGGGGGGTAATTTTTGGTAATGCAACACTTTAAATTTAAAAGAAAATTAATAAGCTCTTTTCTTAACATGAAAGGTTACTTACTACAAAATAAAACACATTTAGATGTTTCAATCTTTTATTAAATATAACATAATAATAATAATAATAATAATAATAATAATATTTCCTATTTGGACATAGGGTATTCGTATATACTCTCCAGTTGTCATTTTCGTTTGCTCTTTGGCTCAGTTGTGCTATAGTCTTTCCTGTCTCTTGTTTTACAGTTCTCCTCCACGTTTTTCGCGGGCGTCCTCTGTTTCTGAAACTCTAAAGTTTCCAATCAAAACTTTTCTGCAAATTTCAGTTTTATTTTTTCGCAACGTATGCCCTAACCATCCATATTTTCTTCTCCTAATTTCTATATTAATGTCCACCTGATTTGTTCGGTCCCAAAGATTTTTTTTTCGAAATAATGACTGGCCACCTAACACCTATTTACAAACACCTGCAATTTCTGCTTTACCAGTTCTGTAACCGTCCACGATTCCGACCCATAAAGTAGAACTGATTTTACCACTACATCAAACACTCGCAAAATATATTATGAAACATAAAAATACATAGGAAAATACAAAAACAAAAACCACGTAAAAGGAATACAAATTTAAATAATTCACAAGAAAAATAAAATACCAATGGGGTCATAATTATATATAACAGCAATGAGATAACATGAACAATAAAATAACACATATTGCTTGAGTAAGAAAGAAATAAACATAGTAGCAAATATACGAGTAGGCTTGACGCTCACTTTAATTATGACATATGTCAACTAATTGTGCCTACTAAAGTAATTTTGTTGTATCGTCATCTCTTTCTTACTCAAGCATTCTATTTTGTGGTTCAGGTTATCTTATTGCTGTTATAAACATATAATTATGGCCCCATCCGTATATCTTTATACATATAATTCTTCTGTACGTGTGTACGTGACTGAACTCCTCCTAAACGGCTGGACCGATTTTGATGAAATTTTTTGTGTGTGTTTTAGAGGGTCCCTCGATGGTATAGATTCACAATTGGATCCGGTGGCGGTGCAATCGGGTTCAAGAATTTTTTTTAAATTTTTGACGAATTTCTTTTTTTAATTTTTTAAAGATTTCTCGCATATCAGAACATATAACTCCAAAATTTCACCCCCCTCCCACCACCCTCCAATATTTTTTAAAATTAAAAAGATCGAAAATTCGAATATCGAAAAAACGTTTGCTAAACCCGCCAATAGCAGGCAAACCGACGTTCGGGCAGGACAACGTCTGTCGGGTCCGCTACCCCTTGAGAGGTGAAATGGGGCAAATAAGCTTAAAAATCGATATGGGTGTCGTTATTGCGGTTTTTTTGCGACGTTGATTGCGAAAATGGCATTTATTTTTAAGTCCAAGACGATGGACATGACATAAAATTAAAACTCTATAGTGGTGAAATGGGGTTTCAGAGACAAATTATTTTGGGGGGGCGTTTGCCGGGCCAGCTAGTAGATATATAAATATGTAGGTAGGTATAGCACTTTAATTAAACTCTCTTTTGCGACACTTTGCTAAACCTAACATATCTATCAGTGAATTAAAACCAAGATTACTGGCTCTTACTTTCCTGATACTCAGTAATGCAAAACTCTTTAGGCGTATTTGGTCCATCTTACTTAGCAAAAAGTTTTAAATAATTTTTAATTTAGAAAAAGATCTCTCAGTGGAGGCTGTAGTGACGGGATGTAAAAAGTAGGATATAAGCTGTATACAAATATGGAAAGCTAGCCAATGATGTGTGATTAGACAGACATTTTTCTCCCACTTCCTTCACTGATAAGCAATATTTAATACTAGTTGTGTACGAAGATCGAAATTGTACAATTTGCTTTAGTAAGCCGTCATCGAGATCAGTTTCATACGTAATTTGAAGTAATTTGGCACTCTCTATGACCTCTGCATCTGAGGCAATCGTCAGAAATTTGCGGTTTAAAACATTGAATTTATAGTATGCACTATGCACTATGCAATCTAAGAATCACAAACACACGCTAGAGCTGGAACTTCTAATCTACTCAAAAGGAGAAAAGACTGCGCACTCAAAAGATCCCAGTGGCGCTCACGTATCATAGTATGTTGTCGCTTTGAACCTCTATTCTAGGAAAACTTTTATTTTCACAAAAAACTCCGCTACCGCGGCGCCTATATACATTCGGCGCGGAGGTTCTTTGCACCCCCTGCACATACGATAGTTACGCCACTGAGTGGAAGGACTTCTTAGCTCAATATTTTGGGTTGATATAATCCTGCTATTCCTAATATTATCGGATATTCCAACGATATCCTCCACTGCCTCTTTTCAGACGCATATTTTTTGGTGCTTACTTAGTTGCTCTTAGTTTTTATACATACTGAGGTGATTATTTCTATGCTACAGTTGATTAAAATAAAAATGTAGAGAAGTAAAAAATGTTTTATCCTCACCTTCAAGCAGTTGCGCTAATCACTAAAAATAAAGAGAATAGAACACAAACTGCAAGTAACTTCAATTTTAAATGCTTCTGGTGTTGGTTAGTTGGAATGGTTGGCTGCCAAACTTGTAGTTATACGAAATTTTAAGTAACAGTGGACCTGTTCAGTATTATTCTTGAATCTAATAAAAAAGATATGCAAAACTGTGCTATCTTGATTGGGTGTCTGAAGGTGAGTTGTAATACCAAAAATTGCGACCTTGTCAACAAAATATGTTTTTCGCAGTACTCCTTTAGAAGCCGACACCGATTTGTACCAACTAATTTCCATAATCCGATGCCCGCCAACCCGTGGCTGTTAACAGAATAGGCTGAGCTTTATTTAACCCTCAACTAGTATCGTGTTTTCATGTTAAGGAGTTAGGCAACTACTATTGCTATTTTCGACCCCAATATCTAAAATTTAGAACAAATACAAAAAAGTTGCCAGGATGTCTTCCTGTTTTTTTGTACCTATAACTGAGATATTTATGCAATAAAAAAACTAGTATATTATTCTACAAAATGCAACGTGAGAAAGTTATCAATGTGATTGTACATTCAATGCTTTTTCAATGTAATAAAAATATAATGAACATGTATTTATTTTATATAAAAAACTAAAGCTGCTTTGGTCAAATTTTTCTTTTTCCTTCTTCGTGTCACTCGAACTAACGCCTGCAAAAGGACATTATTCTATACACCTTAAAAACTGCTGGTCCAGTTTGTACGCCTTAAAAATATACTTAGTTTTTACAGATGTTTTACAGAATTCAGTAATGAACACACCTACCTATCGTCGTTACAGTTGATGCAACATGCTGAACTGCATGGCTCTTGCAAACAGTCTGGGAACAATTTTGCCATTTAGTGGTGTATTTTTTTATCCAGTTATCTAGGGCAAATGTAGCATCTTCGGCGTTTTGGCTGCTGTAGATGCCTCTCTGGATCTGGATGTGGTACGTATTCTCCCAGCTATAGGAATCAATTGTTTCATGAAGTTCTTTCGACAAATTAGGCATCAACGGTCCTTTATCAGTTCTTGCCCAAGTTCTTTGATGAAATTAGGACGTGATATTTGATTTTCACAATTAGACGCCTTTAGAATCCGTGACCATTAACTGTTGCGATATTCATTACTGCAAACCAAATCACTAAGGGCCAACGTCGGCACCTTCTGCCTGTTCCGTACAATGCACATTTTTGGTCGAGGGCGTCCACGCCACCATATGTAGAATTGTCTGGCATTCCATCCTCCTCATGCACCTTGTTATCGTGAAGCATCGATGACAACATAATAACAGATTAACTGTATTTTTAATGAGATTTACCAAACGCAATACTTATTAGTTATTAGCTTGTGAGGATTCGGGTCATTGGTTTTTCCAGCATAGATAAATCCGTTGACGAAGTAATGGGTTTTTTGCGTCACATAAAGACAGAATATGTAGTCCATACTTTTGGAGCTTTCCTTCCGGTACTATATTCTAAAAGAGCAACGTCCTCGAAATCCTACTCAAGTTTCATCGACTGTTAGGAATTCTAATGGGGTATAATTGGCACGAACAGTAGTAGTAAACTCATCAAAAAGTTCTGAGATAGCGGCCAATTTGTCTACAGTCAACTTTCTATCACCTCTAGTTTCAATGTCGTCGAATCGTATACAAGAGAGTAGGAACAGAAAACACGCCCTGGACATATATTGTTGTTCTAAATATTGGCCTTCCCGTGCCATCTGTCTCCTAAAGTGAAGGCACATCTTCGTGATTTGATTTGAACACCCCGACCAGGTAAAGAAGTCATAAGACACTTAATCAGTAAATGTAGCAGTATTACCATATTAAAGACTTATTTTAGCGTTGGTATAAACCAAAATATTATGCAACATTTCTTCAGTAATTAGAAGAGACCAAGCCTCGTAAGGTGTTTTTGGCTTTTGAATAACTGCTGCACCTTTAATTCCCGGAAAATGTACCTTAATGATATTATGGTGCCTACGACGTGATTGGGCTGGCGGATTTTTAGTCCACTTGGCATTTGTTCTTGCCATAATAATAATTTATATTTCTAAACCGGCCTCAGTACTGTCTTCGCTCTCTGATTCAGAAATATTTGAATCATGATAATGCTCACTATGCTCTTTCTGCATCGCGTTCATGCAACATGCAATCATCCACTTCTTAAATTATATCGTTTTCGACTGCTACCTCATCATCTGATTCGACGACTTCGACAACCTTCAGTTATTATTGTTCTTAGCCTGGCATTTTATATACTACTCAATCACTTGAAACAAAATAATATCACTTACAATCACTTGAAACAAAATAATATCACTTAAAAAAAGTTGAGGCAAATACAACTCCAAATACCAAGGTAATGCAAATAATTACAATGTTAACACGTCCGACATTTTAACAACGATGCACTCCACTGCAATTAGCTAGAAGAGCTATGACGGTGGTTATTTCGTTGTACCGATGTCATACGAAGTATTAGCGGTGGGACCAAATTTGATCCAACGATAGCAGTTGAGGGTTAAGAAGATGGCACATGGTCATAATGGGGACTGCACATTTTTAGGCCAGGGGCACTGATACTTTCGGGAAGTTTCCACAAGACCAAAAACGAATTACCCAACCTTAGCTTTCAGTGATCTGAAATTAGAACAAATAAAACTGTATCGAATAAGGCACTCAACGGAGAAACATCAGGTTAGGCAGTTGCCCACCCAAAGAGCAAAAAACAGTTAATTTATAATCATTATTACAACTCACATTCTACACAATTTAAAAAACGAAACTATAATTGGTTATACATATGATTCTAGATAAAAACAAACGAAGGAGAAAGACGCTCATACGACTCGATGCACTGTATACCATACCATCGAGCTTTACAGGTTACAACAACAAGAGTATTTCGTTCTGAGATAAGTACCACTCCTCAGCTCGTATCCGTGGCTTAGCAATGGTTAAATTAATGAAAAAATTATAAATAGAAATATTTTCAGTTCGAAAAACCAAATTCAATGAGCGTCAATTAATGGATAAGTATACGATGCGCTTACAAGTTGGTATCATGATATTATTGATGGCGTAGTAGCAAAAACCTTCACTGACATTTGTCCCGCCAGCAGTAAAAGACAAAATGTCAAGTTTAAAAACCGCTGGCGTATATCACATTCCTTGTTCCTGCGACTTGAGTTACATTGGACCGACTAGTCGTTCCATTGATCTAAGACTTCAAGAACATAAAGGCGATTGCAAACACAAACACATCATAAAATCAGCCGTAGTTGAGCATACATTTACAAATGGGCACGCCAGAGTACTTGCCAGAAGCCACAGAAATAGCAAAACATCAAAATAATATCAACAGGGAAAATGGTTTCAGGCTTACTAACCCATGCCTCCTGTGATTTAATTTAATTTAATTTAATTCGCACTCAGCCGTTGGTTCAATTATAGGCGTCGCTGTGCAGTTCTAAAGCATTACAACCATTGTGCGTCATACGTCTACGCCCCACGGATTACGCTGCATTTGAACGACTAAGGCCGGGTTTCTGGAAACTAATTTATCGGGCCAGTTAGTTTAACTGTTCCATAAAGCAATAAATGGGTTTCTGAAAGGTCAATTTGACTTTAACTGTGCATTTTTGCACATTTAAATTAACACAGCAATGTGGTCAGTTAAATTAAGTGACAGCCCAGGTTAAAAGTGTCAAAGAGTATAAAAAACCGTGAAACCGTTGTTTTGGCGTCGTTTGGTATTGTTGCTGTTCAAATTTAATATAGATCCCAAGATTTTCATGTAACAAACTGTGCCTAGACCACCAATCATACAAATATGTAGCAAAGCATACGTTAGCAGTAGCACTTGCGTTTGCTCGCCGGAGAAGGAATAGACGGTTTCTTTTGCACGTGGTAGCGTGTATCGAGACATTTTGGTGTTTTTAACAAGAACTGAAAGATTTGAAGACTTTCATATAACAGAATCAGTTCTTTTGGCAGCACTTTGGTACTCGCGTGTGCTCAGAATGTTTTTTTCTTAAATTATCGTACAGCGCATGAAGCTGCTTGGCAGTTCGATGGACCATTTGATTTTGCGAATTAAATTCTCTGGCAATTTATTGCCAAGCCAAATCCCTTCTTGCGGTGATTACCGCATCGGATTGATTATTTTCCAATTCCAAGATCAACTTATATTTGGTAGTAACCACCTTGGAGAGGAAAGAATTTCCCCCTCGTTGAAATTCTTCCTCTCATTCGCTTGGGGTCCATAATTTAACAAAAATGATTCACCCAAAACACAAAAAGTTTTGAATTTTCTGTCAATTTTGACGGAGGCGATAGTAGCGCATCTATCGCATTTTTTGATAACTATTAGTTCAGTGTAGAACCCGTAGTTAGTTAACCGGTCTATAAACTAATGGAGATTGTTTTCAGAAACCCGACGTAATTTTATGGATCAGTTAAATTAATGGGTTCGTTTGTTAACGGTCAGTTAAAAATTTGTTTCAGAAACCGGCCCTAAATCTTCGTCCTCAAGATACTCAAACAACACGACGAGCCACCAAAGAGCATGGCCATCGCGTGGATCCTTGTTTGAGTCGATAAGGTGCAAGGCACATTAAGGCTTGTATTTAGTGAGAAATTATTTGCTTTGTAACCAAACCAGTAACTTTCAAAAACGCCTGTAGTAAAATAACTAGGCAACTTGTTCTGCAAAGAATAGCTTATGACTAATGACTGTGCCACTAATGACGTTTTACTGAGAACTTAGGGATTATAATAGATAAAGATCTTGTTATGAAACATTTACTTAAACTAGGTGCATACCTCCATTTAAAATTTGGAGAAAGGTTAAAGTAAGAATTTTGAAAACAACCTAAATCAAAAATGTTTTTAGTTTTAAAAAGTTTTCAATAAATAAAACGTTTTTGCCGTTTAATTAATTGCTATAAATGCGTGCCATTAAATGTACAAAAATGTATTGTACAGAGATAATTGGCTGTTGTAAGTCGTTCTTAAAAATGTATTGTACAGAAATAGGTAGTTGGCTGTTTGTATATTTTGTCAATGGTAGTTAAATTTCAGAACTGTCAAAGTGACAACTAACTAATTATGGTTATTTTTGATTGTTATTCTTTATAATGAAAATTAATTACTTTAGATCTTTAGTGTGTTATTTTTTCTACCATTAAAAGTTTATTGGTGATTGTGTTTTTACTCAACAAAGGCTCACATTGTATCATTAATTAAAAAGACCTAGATCTAACCTTTCAAAATATCTGTATGTACAACACTTTTTTGAACTTTGTGAAATTAAGTCACAATCATACAGCACAAATTCTGTACAACACTTTAATGAACACGACTGTACCTGTGTTTGTCTTAATTCTTAATTAAGGTGGGCGTACTAGCTCCAAATAAAAATGACAATCGACTAAAACTTAATTATTTCAATTATATAAAATTTCCAGAGGGAATATATTTTAAATCAGTTGTAACAAAATAATTATATTTGCTTAAAATTTAGTGTGTATTGCAACTATAATTACAGTCCATGCTATTAATACGCAATTATGATGTAGTGAAATCAGATAATTACCACATTGGCATGTTAAAGATTCAGTAATTTCTAATTACCTACTGTTGGAAAATGTTAATTATTTTCTTAAAATTAGGTTTTTATTTAACTTATGTGTCAGTGATATGTCTGGCAATTATAGATGCATTATATAGCTGATAACGGATTTGTTTTTGCCTATAAAGTCGTAAGTATTTTCATCTTCATGTTATTGCTGTTTTGTGCATTCAAACGCTTGTGCTGCGAAAATTAAGTTGTGTAGTGAAAAGTGTAACATGGGTGGAAAGTATAGAAAGCCATTATCCGTACCACGCTTGAGTACGAAAAAAGAGCAAAAATTGCCAGGGAAGCTGCCGCGAAAAAAAGAATGAGGTGTGTTCCTTTATTATATTTTAAAAATTACATTTTTTTTGTTCAATAAGAAAACTTTTTAATAATTAAAAATAAAAGAATAGTAATAACAATTGTAATAAATATTAATCTGTTCTATTACTTTAAATAGAACTAAACATTTCGTTGCTCTTTTCTAAAGCAGTTTAGAATTTTGCTGTTATTTTAATGAAATTTATTTACTTATTTTTGCTCTTAGGCTGATAATAAGTATGTAATTTCTTATTAATATTAATTCAGCAGGCATAATGTCACTTATGAACCAAAAACGTGTAAACATTTTTTTCCATATACTTATATTATTAAAACTCTTTTAAATTATAATCAGCAAAAGAAAAAACAGTAATATAGAGATATAAAGCAATTCATTACTAAAAGTGAAATTTTCCAAAACAGTTTCATTTATAAAATTTTGTTAATGTTGAAGTTTTCTTTTGCTAGTTTTACAGAAAATTCAATCGATTTTAAATAAAATTTTGTGTTAGAAAGAAAATTCAGTTTCGTTTGGTGAATGTAATCAGTTATATGACACTTTTATAATAGGTAAAAACATATTTTTTCTACTCATGACATTGAAATCAGGCATTTTGACATTGATTCCGATTCCGATTTCAACCACTAGAGATTGAAATGGTCCGACTACCGCGATTTCAAACTGTTTGACATGCAATTGTTGACAAGAGAAATGTCACTTTATGTTTAATTTTTTCTAAAATGCATTAATTTGTTAAAATTTGTAGAAAAAATAGTATATGCAACTCGTGGCTGATAAAATTTCAACGTCTCGAGTTAATTTTTTCAACTCGCTTCGCTCGCTGAAAAAAACCACTCTCAACGTTGAAATTTTATTTCAACCACTTGTCCCATAATATACTATTTTCTACTCCTGACATTGAAATCAGTCATTTTGACATTGATTCCGGTGGTTGAAGTTGCATTTCAACCACTAGAGATTGAAATGCTCGGACTACCGGGATTTCAAACTGATGACAAGAGAAATGTCACTTTATGTTTAATTTTTTCTAAAGTGCATTAATTTGTTAAAATGAGTGAAAATTCGAAAAAAAAATAGTATATGCAACTCGTGGCTGATAAAATTTCAACGTCTCGAGTTACTTTTTTCAACTCGCTTCGCTCGTTGAAAAAAACCGCTCTCAACGTTGAAATTTTATTTCAACCACTTGTCCCATAATATACTAATATTTGGTCATTTTGTGTTTTTATGTTTACTGAATACATACATATGACATAAAATTTAAAAGGGTTGTTAAGCAACATGCATGTTCAATAATTATAAATGTCACTTTGAAATACATAATTTAAATACATTATTATTCATTCGTAACCTAGTATTCATTCATTTTATTCATTTTTGTCTTTATTTTAGAATAGTGGCACAATCAGATTCCGCTCTCGACGAATCGATGCCACAACGGCCATCATGTTTTGACGATAACCGTCTTGAAAGTGACGAATGTTCAGATTTTGTAGACTCCGTCGAGGATGACACAGACGTTTATGTTTTAGCAGCCACGCGTAGTAATAATGGCGAGTATATCCAGGATGGTCCATTTTTTGAGTCTACGCCAGGCGAATCTTTTGAAGAGGAAGAAAAATCTCCCATTTCACCTGTATTTAAAGAAACTATTGCGGACTGCAACAACAAAATTGTTGATCAAGATAGTGATTTGTCATCTGAGTCATTAGCAGATCTTGAAATTGAATATGAGGACAACCGTGAAAATGCAAATATTATTGGTGGTCGAAGAATTGTCAATATAGGATACTTCCTAGAAGCTCTGAAATCCCTCAAGCATGAAGGTTTTCAGTGTTCATTTTACGATTTAGAGTTTATTTCCGAAAAACGGTACGGTTATATATCTAAATTGACTTTTAAGTGTAAAATGTGCAACTACGTCGATAGTGTTGATACAGATAAAACTGAGAAAACGGAAATGAATGTAAATTTGTCAGCCGTGTACCATTTCAATTGGAGCAGGATATTCCCAGTTACAGGAATTTTGCAGTGCTCTTGATATACCAACTCCGTCATCTTCTACATTCGGACAGTATCAGGAACAAGTGTTCGATCTTTATTCTCGTGCTGCAGTTGAAGAAATGGAAGCTGCAGCTAAAGAAGAAGCTAAATTGGCAGTGGAAAACGGTCACGTTGACAAGGATGGGTACCCGCTAATCTCAGTGGTAGCAGACGGTGCCTGGAGCAAACGATCATACCGCACAAACTACAATGCCTTATCAGGTGTGGCATGCATATTAGGTCTACGAACAAAAAAGGTAATATACATGTCAGTTAAAAATAAGTTTTGCATCATATGTGCTAGAAAAGACAGGTATATAGAGAACAAACCACCTGAACATGTATGTTACAAAAACTGGAGCGGCACATCAACGGGAATGGAAGCTGCCATCATTGTAGAAGGTTTTAAAAATTCTATAGCTATGTATGGAATAAAATACGATAAATTAGTGGGCGATGGTGATAGCAGCGTGTATCGAAAATTGCGAGAAGTTATGCCTTACGGTTTGGGTTTAATAATCCAAAAAATTGAGTGTAAGAACCACATTTTACGAAATTATGTCAATAAATTAAAAGAATTAACAAAGAGACCTAAAACAAAATTAGAGTTAAAAACCACAATCTCTAAAAATTTACTGAGGTTTAGAACTGCTATCACAAAAGCCATCGAGTACAGAAAATCCCAGTCGGTTCCGTTAGAATTAAAAGTCAAAGAACTTGAAGCCGATATTTTGAATGGACCAAACCATATTTTGGGTGATCATGCCGCCTGCAGTGAGAGGGGTTACTTTTGCAAAGGCCCTAAAGAAAACGAGGAAAACCTTTTATCCTCGCTTTTATCCAAATTCAAAAATAGCGAGTTATATGAAGATTTGATGGTAGCTCTACAACGTGTGGCAACCAACGCTAAAAGCCTAATTCACGATGTAACCAACAACTCTGCAGAATTATATAACACTCAGGTGGCAAAATTTGTGGGTGGTAAAAGAATATGTTTTTCGTTTAAAAGATCTTACCAAGCTCGTTGCGCGGCTGCCGTGATATCGCACAATAATGTTGGTAGCTTCCATGATATTATACGGAAACAAGTTACCGACACACCTGCGAAATATACATCTGAATATTGTGAAAAGAAGAGAAAAAGGGTTCAACAACGCCTCAACAGTATGAAAACTAGCCAAAGAAAGAGATGCTTTGCCGAAGAAGACTCAGATTACGGCCCGAATGCTGGGGACATAATTCCGGATATGAATGACAAACATATGAAGATCGCAGAAGAAACATTTTTACGAAACCTTAGTACAGAAATTAAGAACATTTCACAAGCTACTATAGGGCAACATCGGAATAATCGCTGGCATGAGGAGAGAATGAAAAGATTGACGGCATCCAGATTTTGAAAGATCTGTAAAATGAAACCTTCCACTTCTTGTGCTAATGCAGTTAAAGATATTCTCTACAAAGATTTCTTTGGTAACGCCGCAACGCGTTATGGCGTGGAAAACGAGCAACGTGCTACAGAAGCATTTGAAATCGAAACAAATAAAACAGTATCACCATGTGGTTTATACATTGATGAACATCTTCCATTTTTGGCGGCATCCCCTGATGGTTTAGTAGATGATGACGCCCTTTTAGAAGTCAAGTGCCCCTATGTTGGAAGAGAGCATACGCCACAAGAAGCAACACGACTAAAAAAATAAGATTTTGTGAAATTAAAAGTGATCTCCTAAAATTAAAAAGAAATCATGACTACTATTTCCAAATACAGGGACAATTAAATATATGCAATAAAAGCAAGTGCTTCTTTGTTGTATGGTCACCACTTGAAATTTCCATAGAAGTAATCTATAGAGATGCAATTTTTTGGCAAAACAAAATGATACCAAAACTACAACAATTTTATACGATGGCGTTATTACCAGAACTTGTAGATCCCAGAAGCATAAGGAATCTGCCAATTCGGGAAACTTTTTTGAATAAGTGACAGTTTTTAAAACATTTTACATTCCAAGGAGATTATTACTTGTTCTGATTCCTATCTTTATCTTAACATTAATTAATTAGGTACTTCTTATTTTTATTTTATTATTAATTTAATTAAATATATAGGTAATTGTGACAATTTATTTCTTTTTGTAAATGTATGTGTTTGCATGTTTGTTAATAAAAATTATTTTTTGCATCTATCTGACTCGTACGTTTTGTTTTTACTATAACGACAATAATTTTTTAAGTGCATATTTATCCTAAGCCTGGTTATAAATAACTTAACTATTAAACTTCTTTATATTGTAACAATGAATATTTGATTTTCATGATAACATCGAAATGTTTGTAAATAAATGGTTTGGCGTAACGAAAGCAGAGTATTTGGTGAAAAGTGAAAATTTTAAACAATTATACTGGTATTGGTGTGATATAATTTTGCTTCTAAGGAAGCTATCGAGGTAAAATTATCCGCAGTAAAAGATTTTAATATAAAGCAAAAGTAAATCAATGTAAAATGTAACAGAACAAACCTTTACATTCGAACTGCTAAAAAACGTCTTTTACCTATTTCTCGGAAGTACTTATGCACTCAGAAGCGGCGTGACACAAACGTCATGTATGAATCTCTCAACGTTTAGTTTATAGAAATACACTTGTTTGTTGTGCCAGTGAATTTTTAATTGTGTATCTACAGTTCTCAGTTTGTTATACCGTACCGTGTACATACACAAAAATTTAATTTTCAATAAAATAGAAAAATAATTCATAGTAAGCTAATAATCTAGCTATCTAAGCAGAAACCAGTTATTATAAAACAGGACAGATATTAGACACAGTCTTATAATGATGTTTCAAACTGATATTAAAATAATTAAATGATTTCCTGTCACTCAAATTACTTACACATATGCTTGTCTAAAAGTTCATTTTCGTATTTTCTTGTTGACATCTTTTTATTTATCTTGCATAATCTCTAATCGTGTTTAATGCTGTTCTTGTAGTCTGTAGCAATAGATTTATAATAAAATCTAAATAAATCAAAAATTAATAATTTAATTAATAAAATAGAAATTTTAATCATTACTATCGTTGGATGAATTTTCAAGCACAGAAAACTAAAATTAGGCCCTGTTTTAAAATGTCTCAAATAGTATCAATAATATCGAATAAAGTACTAAACTGAACCTTGAAACTTTACGTTCAAAGCATGAAATCACAACCGATTCTTTGTGCCTTCATTTTAATTTAACTGAACTATCAAATCGTAGAACGTTACATTTGTTAATTTTTCTATTTATTTTAATTAATTATCATGTTGACGCCCCTACACAAATAGAATTCCGACTGCCTGATTTAAGGACCAGATCTCAATTTTCATTTTCATACCCGCATTCTACGTGCATTTCAAATCGCCTATTCTAGCAATGTCAAATGCGTTCAGTCAATTGGAGGTAAATATTGATATATTTTCACTCACAAGTGGTCAGTTTCGTGCTGCAATTTCCAACAGAAGTGATTTTGTACTCGGGGAAATTTTTTATTAAGATATTTTAATATGTGGATTTAGGAGATGCTTTCATTTTATTTTATTTTATTATTATAGGTACCGTTTCACTGTTGTGGTGTTATGTTATAGTTTAGTTTAGGATATAATCAGTTATTTTGTTTTATTTGATTTAAGTCTTGGCGACACTAATTTAATTATTAATTTGTTTATGTTTCATGTAATTGGGAATTTAGTTCCCGTTGGAAATAAATCTATTTATTATTATTCAAATAAACTGCAATTTTACTTTTAAAATTTTAAACAAACTGTGGGTATAGCCGCTCATTTATTTGATGTTATCTTAATCGGTTTACCTGGCTTAACTGTGGTGAATCATACCTTTTGCTTCCCTCATCTAACGTGGTTAGATGGGTTGCATATCTTTAGAAATATTTTTTTGAATAAGAATGTTTCAGATGATACAAATTATAAGATTTTGGATTAAGATTAACATTCTTCAAACTTTTTGGTAGCTATCCTGATGAAAAATAACAATCTGAATGCACCGGGAGAGCAAAAATTCTGAAATTTGAGTTAGTTGACCTTATATTTTCAATAATAGTTAGAAACAAATATAATAATTTCTTAAATTCTATTTAACTTTTTCAAAATTTGGGGCAGCGGGGGCATTTATATGTAATATACCGACATGTAAAATAGTCGTCATTTATTCCATCTGTAATAACAAAATTGTAATTTTGTTACAAAGTTATTTCCATTATTGGATAAATACCGGTATACGGCAACTTACTAAATGCAAGCCTTAAGGCATGTAAGTACCTATATTGCATACACTGACGAATGCGGATGCCGATTATTTAGAAAACGAACGATTCTGCATCGAAAACAGAAAAGATCGATTCACAAATGAATCGGTATAAGAGTGATCGATTCTAAGAAAATGTATCATTTTTAATTTGTTTTTAATCACCAATAAAATAAAAATAAACGTAGACAATCAAAAAGAAAACACGTATTCAATTTAAAAAAAATAGTAGTGCTATAAAACTACAAATAAAAAATAAAAATCTACAGGTACAAATTCCAATTCACAATCAATATCCAAGCTATTTAAAAACAAGAATACGTGCAAGTTTATCGCTCGATAGGCAGATACAGCATACAGCAAGAATCACTGAAGGATCCGTTAGATTTCCTGCTCTTGAAAATGAAAATAAACCCTCAAACGGGACAGACGTTGGTATTATTGAAATTGAAATAGATACGTACGGACCAACTGTTTTCCGTACTAGACATAACAATTCCTGGGAAGGTTGAGTCACACGCCTTGAAAATGAAAATAAACCCTCAAACGGGACAGACGTTGGTATTATTGAAATTGAAATAGATACGTACGGACCAACTGTTTTCCGTACTAGACATAACAATTCCTGGGAAGGTTGAGTCACGGCCCGGTCGCGTAATGGCAAAAGCCTGTATAGTACAGACCGCGGTGCTCTGGATCGCTCGGGGCGTTGTTTATGAATACGCTGCGTTGCGTCAGACAAATCCCAGTGCAATACAAAGCATGATATAAATAAAGCACACAAACTTGTTCTGTCCATTGTAAGAAATAGATTTGTTTAGTAAATATCTAATAAATTTTTTTTTAACTTCTTTGAAGCTGTTGATACAAAATTTAAAATTTCAGAAAAGTCTTAAAAATTTTCCAAAATGTTCTTTAGGTTGAGCACAAAAAAGGTTTAATACAGTTTTTCCAAAACCGCATATTTGTCGGTTTACAAGCTATTATAACAAATGGTAATTTTTAAAGTTACCTACTGATTTTACTATTGCCCAGCTGCAAAGAAGTGCAAAAGTTAACGGATTGACTTCATTTTCCGGACACCCTGTATATTTTTACAATAAAAGTTGTACATGCATGCATTATCCTTTATTAAAAAACGAAATACAGAATTAGTTTTAATGTAATTTTGCATTTGGAAGGTTTTGCAAAATGTTGTTTCCAAGGCTGTGCTTCCGTTTTAGTTTTTCGTTTTTGGAAGGCCTGCCAGCTTGAATTCTTCCAGATTGAGGTAATGCTCTGTTTCTACGACGTGCAATTGACGTTGGCTGGACTCTAATTTTTCTGGTTTTTCTTCCACATATGCGACCTTTGGCTTCCAAAAAGTTTAAAATTTGAGAAGGGGTTTTTAGTTTATTCATTAGTGCATTAAACTTGATGATAGATAAAGTAGTTTCTGGGCTCTGATTCGCTTCGAGTGTACTTGTTATGCGATTAAATTCGCAGCGCATTTTTGCAATTTCTTCTTTAAATCGGCTTTTACTTTCCTCAGCGTTAACTTGTAAATCAACCACAGTTGCTAGTTCTACTTCAGCAGCAACAGAATTACTTGATTCAAATGGGTTTTCAAGATCAGTTACGTTCGAATCCATATTTTTATAAAATTCTTCTGGTCCTGAATGTCCAACAGCTAATTTGGCTAACTGTATTCTGTCATGAACGCTTAGAACTGGAGATGTTTTAAATAATATACAAAATTTTTGTTCTACTGCGCATAGGTGTTTACAGAATTTGCCACCTGTGCCTGATGGACAATCACAAAAAGCAATTTTAGCATTAACTGTATAAAATAAATTCGAGTCTTTTTCAGATGCAACATGGAAAATTGTGTTGTCTATTTGATAAATAATACTCACTTCTCTTGCTCTAAAACACATGTTCTTATAATCAATTTGGGGTTTAGATCTTCTTGAATTTGCAAATTCCAACAATTTTTGCTTATAATAGTTTTCGAAGACATTGACAATAAAATCAACCAGTGCACAAGAGTTAAAAACCTTGCACCTTTGCAGAATTATATCTTTAAAAATCCTAATTGAAGCTTCAGTGTAATTATTAGTGTTGTTACCTCTTGTTATTATATTATTTCTGTACGAAATACACCATTCTTTTCTACGGACCCACAACTTCTCTAGATGATCATATAATACTTTATTCCTTTGTACGATATTATTACATATCAAGAAATCATAATGCTCTTCTGAATCTTCTATTGTTGGAGCGTAAAGAATATTTCTAAACATTTCCATCACTGTTCTTCTGTCCTCCTTTTTTACATTATGGTCAGTTTGCCAGAGCCATCTCCATAAAGCTTGACAAAGATGGAATGTACATAGCAGTAACATGGAGTTCGGAAATACGGCTGATAATGCATTGCGCTCGGATGCACTGTCATCGGTCATGAACACTTTTGGATCGAACTTTTTATTTTCTACCTCGATAGCTTCTCTGACAGACGCAAAAGCTAAAGTATAATTCGCTTCAGTTTGGGATGTGTGAAGAACGCACGCGATAGGAATGGCCCCTGTTTTGTTCGAAGTAAACAGAAAAGTAACACAAGTGTTTGTTTGATCGCAAGATCCACTGGAGTCCACGAAAACCATTTCAGTCGAAAGGTCTTGAAGAAATGCACGTCGCATTATTGGAGTTACAACAACTGCTATAAAAGGATTTTCTTTAATGATTAGTTTACCGCCGGATTTCTGTAACGAGGATTGTCTGTTCTTGAGAACTTCTACCATGCTTTTTTCTTCTCGACTGCCGTATTGACAAAAACGCCACTTATCATATAAATACTTTATTTGCCTTTCAGTAGGGTTTTCTCTAGCATTAGCAAGAAGGTATGCTGTACTTACATTTCGTACTTCCTGTGTGTCTTCAGAATCAGATTCAATTATTTTCATTTCATGGTAAATTCTAGCAGCTGACGGAGTCATTCCTGAAGCAAAGTATAACTCAAAAATGTCTTGTGTTGTCTTGTTCACACGTAAATATCCAAAGGCTTCTGCTACATTTACTCTATGGGAATGTTCAAACTTTATTTTTATCACTACGTTAATTCCGTTCTTTAATAGCGCATCATTTTTTATTGTATTTCTATTAATTTTTTTAAACTTAATGTCTATTAGTGCTTTACAATTTTTGTTTCTAATTTTACACGACTGCCGTTTTCGTACAACTACTTTATTTACAGACGAGTGTTGACACACATACAACTTTCGAAATTCATAGCGAGTTGCGTTCGGAAACCGTCTTGACGTTATCCAGCTTGTATTGGTCGAGTTTGAAAAATCTTTTATCCAGTTGTCACATTTTTCATCCACTGTGCCCTCTCCTAAAAGCTTACACTGCACTAAAATACTGAACTGTTCGTTATTGTCCACTGTTATTTCGTGAATATTAACATCCTCGCACAAACGGCTCAATAAACTTTTTAAGGTTGCTTCATCCATTGTACATGTGTACAAAATAGAAATTATAACCTCTAACCTATAACCCCATAGGCGAACAGCGAATAACTAATTGCTGTTACAATTCAAGACGACGCCGTCCTGAAATTTTCAAGGTTGCTCTGTATCGCACGTCGATTTGTCTGACGCAACGCAGCGTATTCATAAACAAATCCGCGAGTGATCCAGAGCATCGCGTACAACGCGCGCTCTGTACTATACAGGCTTTTGCCATTACGCGGCCCGGTCGACGATTTTAATTGTGATTTTGTTGCATCAGCAAAATTGTCATTCAGCCGTCCAACTGTGTTCTGTAGTTTGCAGAATACATTCTAGATACTTTTGCGCATTTTTCTTACATTACGTTTATAAGGTTTCTTTACATAATTGTTGGGCACAAGTCATATTTTTTTTGTGGAAAGGTAACTATGCTTCTAATAACTGTAAATAATTAAACATCGATTTTCAAAGAAAGATCGATTAAAATTAACCCTTGACCAGTGACATGCCACATGCGGTATGCCATACGCATACCGCTCCAAAAATACATTCTGTTGTAAAACGAGTTTTACAAAAGATTCCTAGAAAACAATCTGTGTAACTTCGAGTGGTGTGTAACGCTACCTATTGTCAACTGCAAACTGCAGTATGCGTTTAGTTTTTTAATTACGTTGACGTAAAGTTTTCTTGCGGTATCTCGTACCGCAATGTCAGTGACTACGTTCCTACAGTTGGTATAGTTAAAAGCAGTGCAGTTATTGTCAATATTTTCTATTCTAATCTTTTTTTATATTAATATCATTAATTTGTTACTTTAATCATTATTTTACCATTTTATAGTGACCAATACTCAAGTTTTACTGTAATTAAGTTTATACAGGGTTTTGTGGCAATGTCCAACATTTCTTTTAATATTATGCATGCGTTTATATTTTTTTCG